>OVAO01000179.1:0-26916 GCA_900406285.1 Biscutella auriculata
GCTTAAATCTAACAACCTATCAAAATTTCCATGGCAAACCAGATAGGAACGGATCTACAATAGATGGATCAGATCTATTAAAGCATTACACACACAAGGCATGAAGATTAATAAAAGAATAAAAGCATAAGCACCAGACCCATCCCTAAAATCACTAGATCTAACTAATCAATAAGCTCAAAATAAAAGACTACTCACTAATCATTGCAAACTAAAACAGAAATTCAGATTAAAACTTAAAAACTGATTACAAACTTAAAACTAGAGTTTCACCAAAAAGGCAAAACCCAAAGGAGAGAGTCTCCACTAAAACATCTCTCTAACTTCTTAAAAACTCCCTTACAAATGATGAAATGAAGAGACTATTTATAGGCAAGCTTCCATGGGCAAAATGTCCATTTTTGGCAATTTCAGGCATGAATATCGGCCTAGGGCTGCCCGATACTGATCTGGGCAGACCGATTCTCATCTGGGCAGACCGATAATGCCCGTATCGGCCGGGACCTGGCCGATACTGTCTCTCTCCTGGCCAATACTGGCTGTATCGGCCTGAGCCTGACCGATACTCCCTTCCTTCTGCCCGATATTGGTTGTATCGGCTTGAGCCTGGCCGATACTCCCTTCCTTTTGCCTGATACTAGCTGTATCGGCCTGAGCCTGGTCGATACTCCCTTCCTCCTGCCCGATACTGGTCTGGTTGACTCTCAGAGTTGACCGGTTCCAGCCTTTTCCATTCCCGGTTGATGCACGGTCTTCCTAAACACCTGGAAATGCAATATGTATCCGAATGCAATACTAAAAGACTCTAAAATGACCGAAAACATATAAAACCGAGGAAAAGACGGGGTTAAAATAGCAATTAAAACCGGGTATATCAATATCAATAGCCATTATTCTTTATTTCACTTGCTTATTGATTGTATCAATCTTTAAATAATGTTGAACTTATTGAATTATTGTTTCTTGACTTTTTCCTTTGTAGATATAGCTATATCAAGCACAAGAATACCCGCCAAGGATAAGGGCAAATAAATCATTAGAGGAGTAACACAGGCTAGCTTGAGAAGTCAGGGATTATTAGCGGATAACATCGATGCCCGAGCTCTCGATCCCACCTTGAGGAAGAGATGAGATTTAGAAGTCGAAGCAAAGCATATCCGAGCAAACCCTCCCACAAAAGATAAGGAAGAAGCGGTTCTGGAAACACCGAGCTCCATTCCACCCCCATGAGATAATCCAATCTGATCAATCGCAAGACAAAGACAAAGACAAACCTTGTCGTGTATCACACATTGATGGAATATATTTTCATGGCCACGGTTTTACCGGACGCAATAATTCTACAAGGATTGGGTATAGAAGACAAAGTCAGACATATTTTGCAGGGAATGGGTATAGAGTCGATCATGGATTTGCATTGTCGGGGTTTTAGGGAGCATGCATGCACGTTTCTTGCCTCGCTGGAGGTTGGGTTCCCTGAAGAACACAAGGAAGATGATTCGGGGGACAGTTTTCTCAAGTTTAGAGGTTGGCATGGGACTGACCGGAGTGTCAGATTTTCTCAGATTATTGAAGTTTTCGGGTTTGCTAAGGATGGATATTTAGAGAGCTTCAACTCCTCGGAAGAAAACGAGATCATCTGGAAGACCATCGGGTCTAAGTCCTTTTCAGTGGGACGGGTCAAGTGTTCTCTTATTACACACCTTGTTGCCCGTTATGTGCACAAGATCTTTTCGCACTCCTTCTCAACGAGGCGTGAAGGGGGCTTTATTAGCGAGGACGAAATTACATTTATGAGCCATGGGCTAGCCCCTTGATATGTGCATATAGGGCTAGTGATGATCTTCTTTCGGGTGTAGGAGAAGCCAAGTTTAGTCATGTGAAGTTGCTTTGCCAGCGTCTTCTTGATCTGTAGAAATTAGGATGGGTTCGAACCGATCAAAGTCCTCAGATTAACATTGGGAGTTTTGTGACTACAATCTTGCAGCTTGCTCAGGTTGACCTACCGTAAGATGATATGGGTGTTCAGCCTCGGGTTATGGATGTCAAGTATCTAACGAGGATACACTTCTCGTATGGAAAGGTTAAGGGGAAGTATGTCTACAAATTTTCAGATGGAGGATTAAATTGCATGACTCTTCTCCCTAACCCGGAAATTACCAGCTTCTCACGGCATAGCAACATTTACTTCAGTACCGGACAGTAGGTACTCCTCATATTTAGTGATTTCGATTTAGAGAGACGGTCTTCAGGTGCTCAGGATCAGGAACATCTAGCCGGTCTGTCTCTTACCGCACAATATTATGGAGACCGCCCTCCTATAATCTATGGGAGTGGCCGATATATTGTTGTGCCTTCTTCTATCCCACTTAGGCCAGTACCCATCCAAGAATCTTGAAATTAGAAGGATATCTCGGTGGAATTTGTTCCAAGACCTTGAAATGAGAAGGAAATCTTGAAATCGAAAGGATATCTCGGTGGAAGAAAATGGGTAATGTGATGGACACAATGGCTCATGAGATGGAGAAGATCACTGATATGTTTAAGAGGCAAGTCAGTTTCTCAAGGAATGGTTCAGATATGGATGACACATGATTTCCCGAAATTGATGATCAAGAAATGGATGACTTCGAAGAAGAGATGTTGGCATGAAGGCGCTCCAAGAGGAAGAAAAGGAACCCATTCACAAGACCAAGACGGTTTATAGCTCCTCCACCGCGTCCTTTCTCGGAAAACGAGTCCCAAACATTCTCATCTGATGTAGATTTTGATCCTTACCTCAACGTTTATTCAGGTACTCTCTATTCAATTTGATTTTGTATATACAGTCGCATTTAGCTTTCTTTTATTATTTTTGGTTTCTTCTTTTCGCTTAGACTTACATAGAGACTATGTAGTTTAATCCTGGGGGAGGAACCACTTTCGTGATAATGGTGGTTTGCTTTGTTTTCTTTTTCTGTGATTAAGTCTCATATGCATTGTAGATAGTTAAGTTTTTTCAGAAAAATAAAAAAACGAAAATTTCAAAAAAGCCAAAATGATTTTGCATTCTTTTATGATTGAGTCTAGATCATTTGCATATGGAATCAGAGTTTATATGGGTTTTGCTAAGACTTTTTGTAGCTTTATCAGGTAGTCTTAGCAAACATGTTTAGTGGGACACGCACTAAAAGTTGATTCATGTTAGGTTGTTCTTTCCTAGTTGCTTATTTGGTCTTCAGAATTAACTTTTTCTAATAAGGACCTGGTCTATAGCATTAAACCGTGCCTGAAATCCCTTATTAGGTTTCCCAATGTGTGATTGTAGGTCTAAGGATTGCCCCTCTCTCTTTATCCAAAGAGAAAAACCAAACAAAAATAATAAGAAGAAAAAGAAACAAAAATAAAAATCGAATAAAACCCTAATCCTCGAAATAAGAAGACAGGTGCTTGGTTGCATAACCATCTAAGCTTTTGATCAGCTTGTCGTGGAGGTATGTTGGAAGGAGACATGCATGTGAGTGCATAACCACTTACGCATTTGATCACACTTGCTGCAGACTCCTATGGTAAGGGGGTGGGCGTTCTGAGTGCATAAACACTTAGACATTCACTCAACCGCCATGGAAGCTTGTTTTAAGGGGACGGGCACCTTCTACACCACCTTTGGTTCTCGCTCAACCTGCAACAAGGGAACCAAAGTATGGTGGTCTGGCTTTAAAAATGATACCCAAGAAGATTTGGGAGCTATGACCATCATCTGGAAAAGAAAAGAAAAGAAAAAGAGCTAAAGTGCAAAGTTGTTTGCAATAAAGAGAGAGAGGGAAAGGAACCTAAAACCGCTTGAATCCTAAAGTTTCCCAAAAGGTTGACGAGTAGGGAATATGTTGAATTGCTATAGTGTAGATTAGTTCCTTCTATAGTTGGTAACATAGAGCTTTGTGATAATGGTCTTGTTTGCATTAGTGTTAGGCGCTTGGTTCTTTGATGCTATTAGTTGTGGGTCACTTTGTCATGCTTTGTTAAGTTGCTTGCTTGGTTTGTCATGCTTTAAACCCGCTGTTCTGATTTCTTGTTAGTTTTCAAACCTCTTTCTTCACTTAACTTTTGCCTAGCTTGAGTACAAGCAAGAGTCTAAGTTTGGGGTAGTTGATATATGTGGTTTATTATCGTCTTTAGGTCCCTATTTATGCTCAGTCTTGTATAGTTTAGGTTGCATTTAGAGTCCTTTATATTTCAGGTGATTGGAGAGGACTTAGTCGTGGAAAGGGAGCATTTCAGGACAAAGGAACTAGAACCAGAGCATATTGACCAAGGACATCGAGCAAGCCTGGTCGACGTCAGAAAAGCTGCCAAATTAGCATTTGCATCGGTCATGGGTGACCGTTGCTGACCATAAAGAATCGGCCAAACACATGATCTGCCACCAACGTCAACCAAGGCTGACCAATTATATCCAAAGTTGAGTCAAACACTTGTTTAATGAGTTGACCACTAGATTTTCTCCTTCTATTTGAACATTTTATTTATGTTTCGTGTCAAAACCCTTGCAGGGGGAGCTTCCATTCTAGGATTTATCCATTTTTTGTAATTGAAGCTTGTTTCCATTTTGAATTTTGAAGTTTAGTGCAATTTCTTAGTTTATCCTTTGTTTGATCTTGTTTATCTTTGCAATCTTTCTTTCTTCTTGTTAATCAATCCATGGTTCAATATAGATTTTCCCTAATATCTTGTGTTCTTCTCATTGATAGTGAAGTTTTTCTTAAGTACATTGTTAGGGTAGATGAGGTTTATTTGAGGATGGATTAATGAGGCTTATGTTTGAATCTATCAATGTCTTCTTCTTATAGATGAGCTAAATGCTAGATTAGGGTTGGTCGTTCTCAATATAAATGTTAAGAGATTCATTAATCGAGATATGTTCATGAATGTCAAGATGATATATATTAAGTTATTGATTGAAGTCTTGCCATGAGATTGTGTTAGAATCGATCAATGGTTGTATGAGATTGTTGATATTGCTTCAAATCATGCTTTTGGCCAAGAGATTGTGTTAGTATGCATTATTAAGATATGAATTTAGCCAAGAGATGTTCATGAATGTCTAGATCTTATTTATTAAGTTATTGACTGAAGTCTTGCCATGAGAATGTGTTAGAATCGATCAACCTCGAGTCTACCAAGCGCCTACCAACAATATCCCACTCAAGCTCCGAGGCATAGTATAAAGGCGTTGCTAACACGGTTGCAGAGCACTTGGCTACGCAATCTTTTAGTAGAACTTCGCATTGAGATCAAGAAAGCCTCCATCGTATATTGTGAAAACATCGACTCGTCCTATCTGGGTACAAACCCGGTAAAACGAACCAAACATGTTGAATTAGACATTCGTTTCATTCGCGAAAAAGTTGCCCTAGGTGAGATCAAGGTCGTTCATGTCGCAACTACATTACAATATGCATGTATCTTCAAAAAGGGTCTACCAACTACCGTGTTTGAAATGTTTTGATCTAGTCTAACCGTACATCCAAATGACGCTTAAACTGCGGGAGGGTGAGAGAATAAGAAATATTCTTCTTAGAATATTCTCTTCTTCATGATAGAATTAGGTATGATTTGAGTCTATCTAGAATATATTTCCCTATTCCTAGTATACCTAGGAGGAGTCTTGTATGTGAATTGCCTATTTAAAGACCCTCAATGCAATCCAAAAATTGATAGGGATTTTATTAAACTTACATTCAAAGCGTTCAAGTAGGAAGTCCATGCCAAGATTGATCGCGTCTACAATGATCTCAATGCCATGTTTGAAGGCTTGGCCTCACATATGAAGAATATAGACAACAAAGTGGTTGCACTCACCTCTCATTTGACGGTTCTAGACAACAAAGTGGTTGAACTCACCTACCATTTGACGGTTCTAGACAACAAAGTGGCCCAACTATCGGGCAAAGCGGAATCTACCACCTTGGAGTATGTCAAATCCATCTCTACTTGTGTTCTCGTCGAGGAAAACGATAAGCTAGACAGAGGGTAAGCATTCAAACTGATGAATGCCTAAAGAAAGGGAAAGTCGCTAGGATGGAGAAAGATGCTTCTCCAAAAGCTTCAACCTATGAACCACCATCCTATGTGCCTAAACTTCCATTTCCCGATCGTGACGAAGAAGGACTTATGAAGGCGTATAAAACTCGGTTGATGAACAAATGAGGGAGTTCCCAATGATGAAGAGAGCCACCATCGATGGCCAAACTTTTATTGTGGTTGAGCTACCCGATGAACACTTGAAGGCACCCACTGATACTCATCCTATCACATATGGGTTAGTCAAACGCGGAGATCCAGGGAGTTTTACTCTCCCTTGTACCTTAGGATCCATTCATTATAATAACTGCTTATGTGATTTAGGTGCAAGTGTCAGCATTATGTCACTCAAGATTGCTAAGAAACTCGGTTTTGTTTCCTTTGAACCTTACACGATATCTCTGAGACTAGACGATGGAACTGTGCAAAAACCGATAGGAATGCTGAATGATTTCGCAGTAAGGATAGGGAAAGATAAAGTTCTAACCGACTTCGTGGACTGGAAATGAAAGGGGACCCTAATAACCCGATCATCTTGGGCTAACCATTTTTGGCAACTGTTGGGGCAATCATTGATGTCAAGAAAGGTATTGTTAGCTTGCATCTAGGGAAAGACCGCTTCCGAGAGTTTTGCACCACGATGATAGGAAAGATGGTCGCCTTGACTTACCAGGCCTTGTATGCAGAGATTGTAGATGATCCACCGATGAGCACTTGGAGGAACCAGTTGTAAATGGACCGGTTGTAGCAAATGTCGAGAAAGCGACTAGCAATGGTAAGACGAGTCTTGATGAAAAGTGGAATGGGCTCAAGGGAGCACTGCTGAAAACGATTGGTAGTCTTGAAGCCCATAATGCTTCTAACCTCAAGATCATTAAGGAGCTTCAGGAAATGATCACCATGTTCAAAAAAAGACGATAACCCGCCTTGATCTATGGAGAAAGAAGAAAAGGCAAGCTAAGAGACTTAAAACAAGCTAACTTGGGAGGAAATCTCATGGTATCCTTGTATATATTAGTTTATCTTTATTTGTTTTATGTTTTCTGTATTGAACTTGGATTTTTGGATTGCTTGGGGATATTTGAATTTACTTGTAGGTTCTCATTCAAGGAAAAGAAATCGGATCGATCAAGTGATTCGGTAATCTGTTGTGATTGTACTGGTCATCAATCTCGGTCAGTATACACCGATACAACTCCCCAGAATGAATTTCCTAGAGCTTATACTGGTCACAGAGATCCCCGGTAGCACTCACCGGGATTCTTCCTGAAAAACAGACAGAGAATTTATCATGGTCATCAATCCCGGTCATGGAGACCAGTACCCATCCGCAACCTCGATACGGAGAGACCATCCCGGTCATCCATACCGGTAAAAGTTGACCGATACCAGGTACAAAAATTGAGTTTAAGACGGATTTCTAAGCGGTTTTCAAAACAATTTCTCTCTCATTTCCTCCATTGAGGCAATTTTGGAGCTTTAACACTTCCATTTTTCACCATTTCTCAACCGATTTTCGCATTTCAAATGCCAAAAATCATTCATTTCTTCTTCCTAACTCGATTTTGACTAGATTCCACTCAAATCAAGGTAAATCTCTCAAAACCCACATTTTCGGATTCACTCTTCACCTATGGTAGGAATCAATTTCAATTCACGATTGTAGGTTGGTTTGGGTATCTTAAGCTTAGAAATGTCTTGGGTGATTGTTATTTATCATTTTCCTTGGTTGTATGCTCCTTTTCCTATCGATTCATGCCGAAATATTCAAATTTTTGGAATTTTGCTTGTAGAGTTATCGAATCGAGGAGTTAAACTTGTTTGAATCGATATTAGGAATGAAATTGGCCATCATTGAGTTTCGATCGTAAGCCTAACATGGATTTTGAAACGAATTTGATAAGATTTTGAGAAACCTTGTTAGGAATTTCTACGATTTGAGGTTGAATGTTGGCAAAATCATGTCATCTTAATGATAAATTGGTTTTTGGTGTGAATTGAATTGTCTTGTTGATTGACTTTTTCATTGATGTTATGATCGGGAGTCTCATTGATTAATTTCAAATCTTCTTCGATCATATGAACTTATTTTGTGCTTGTCAACCTTGGACCAATTGATACACGCTTGGGGAGCAAATGAGTCAAGGTAGGTCATGAGGAGAACCAACATCACATGAAGCTAGAAGAGGCATATTGTACAAGCTTGACCCGAAGCTTGCAGATGGACTTGAGCCGCACAGGAAGCATGCTTGGAAGAGTCTTGAAGATCATTTGGAGCGTTTGGAGCATAAAGGAAATCATTCAAGACCCAAGATGTTTTAGCTCAAGTCATGGATCACCTTAGGGGTGTTCAACTTGGTACTCTTTTTCCTAGGTTCGGTTTTGTCCCAATGGATTTTTCAAACCGGGTTTTAATGAGGCTAAGATGGGCACATCTTTACCTAAGTGTGCATCCCCAAAGAAGAAGCATGCACTTAATTGAACCGGTTCCTCAAGAAGAAGAATGGCCCGTTCCGTGCACAAACCGGTTTATCTTAAAGTTGCATCTTTTAGACATTTTGGGCTTTAAAAGCCATTTGCTTGTAGGATTTAGCTTTCTTCCTTCTTTTGGTATTTAAGGGCTTTGTAAACGAAACTTTGGTTTTTTACTTTCATTTTATTAAAATCAAGAGTTTTTCTCTCTTTTGAAAGTTCACTCCAATGGTGTGGTACATTTCATTCCCCACCTTGTTCATGCTCCATTTCACTTCATCATCTCCATCTATGATTGTCTCCATCTCTACTTAGCCGCCATAGTCACAATTTCGCTCATCTTCGTTCGTCTGCCTTCTAGTCACCTTTTCGTGGAGTCTTCTTCATTAACACCCCTTTATGTTCACCATAGAAGACGGTCAAGAAAGCTTGCTGCTTTTGGAACTCTCCAACTTCAAGATCCTAGTCTAGATGTTTTAGCCTCTCTAAGGCTAAGGGATAGATCTCCTCAAGTTCGGTCCTTTCCGTTAGCAAGTGTGCTTCAAGTGGTACCAAAGCCATGTTGAGGAGTATAACGTCAAAAATTAGGGAGCTTCCTCTTTTTTTACTTAAAGCTTTGATCTTTTTAGTTTTTGCCTTGTTTTGCTTTTAGATCTAAACGAAAAATAGAAAAAAATCACATTTTTCTTGTTTAATTATGTTTAATGTGTTTAGATCTTCGTTTAGGTTGTTTATTTGCTTCATAAAATAAATAAAAAAAACAAAAAGATTTTACCTTTCTTAGTTTTTGCCCATTTTTTTTCTTAAGTTTTCAAGTTCTTGAAAGATCCATTTTGATTTGAGCTTTTGTGAGGTTAACGTGTCAAGCTTTCTTAAAAGTTTACAACTTTGATGGTTCTTAGGTTCGCATTTTAAAGTTGATAACTTTACTTGAGAAAAATTGTCTTAAATGTTGCAATATATGTTATATTGTCTTTAATGGCGTCCATAGCTTGATTTTCCGACTTGTTTTGTAAGTATCTACAAGATTGAAGAAGGAAGTTTTCGCAAAAAACACGTGGAAATAGATGATTTTGGACTTGGACCACCACTGAACCGGATCCAACGTCAGAGCCGACAGTACGGCCGACCAGTCAGCGTCCCATGCCATATCGGACGTCACTTTGTCGACCGCATGACGCATCAGTACGCACCAGTCCGGTTTTCAGCTCGTTTTTGGTCATTTTTGACCCGTTTTTCACCAATTTTCGAGTTTTTGGCCGTTTTCTCTTGATCAAATGGATGAGGATGTCAAGATCGGCCCATGTGCAATTCCAAGACTCAGTGACAAGCTCCCTCTTGAACAACAATGGTCTCTTGAATATTTTCGACAAGAATTGGATTGAATTTTTGACAAATACACCGAACTACTCAAGCAAGACCTAGTTCAACATTCAAGGCCATTGAGCAAAAGAGAGAAGAAGGAACAAATGGCCAAGACTTGAACAAGAACGATGATGAGAAAGAAGTAGCTAGCAAGCAAGACCAATTGAACAAGTCCCACACCAATGCTACACATTCGGTTATCTCTAAATCTCTACTCATTCCTTTTGATGATTTTGATGTTTGTCTTGATAATTACTCCATTGTGATGATAGATGAGCACATTTCAGGTAAGGAAGACTGAGGAGAGGATGTAATTGAACACTCTTCCCAAGCGCTCCATGAAGGAGATCATGCACACCCTACGGTTCAAGGCACCTCTGAGACTCATGAACTTGTGTTTAGTGAAAGTATACCTTCAGAGTTCAAGAAAACGAATGGGAGAAGCATTCAAAGGACCACCGAAGAAGAAGTTGTTAAGGACCAAGTTTGTTTGCTCAAGCCAAACACAATATCTATGATACATCTACCCGAGCACTTGGTTATCTCTAAACCTGAACTTCTTAATCATGATTGCACTAATGCTTGTATTGATCACATCTCCATTAAGATGAGCGATATGTGTGTTTTAGGTCTTGAAAAGAAGGAAGAACCTATCTTGGAGCCTCTTGTCCAAGCGATTGAGTTAAAAGAAGGAAAACACATAAGGAGAAGAGTTTGGCCACGACCTCTGATCTACAAGAAGTCTTTCCTCACTTGGAGTCATATGAGCTCGATTCTTACCTCCCTAGATTCCTGAACCAGCCCCGGAGTATCATGAGTTGGTCATTGATTGACCTTTCCTTACTTGGAAGGCCTTATTCACTCATGTGGAGGTTCAAAGATCCACCAATTTTCTTGGAAGGCCATACTATAGCTGAACTTTGTGACATTGACCCACAACCTTATCAAGATAAAAGAGGAGATACTAAGGACCATAACGACTTGATCAAACTTATTGCACCGCCTACACTAGGCCTCTTTGTATACTCAGTTATCTATATCCCTAAACTCTTTACTCTTAAGTGTGCTAATGAGATTTGTGATCCATACTCCTTTGCAAAGAGATTTGAGAAAGTTTTAAGTCATGGAGAAGAAGAATGGGCATCATGGGGATTCTTTGAGAAAGAACCCGAACATTTGGAACACTTGGAGCGTGTCCAAGAAGTTATGAGGCCTATGCCAAAGCTGCACGACCGTGGCGACCATTGGAGATCTAAAGGGGTCACACCACACTTGGAGAGGCATATGCTCCCTCATGGCCAAATTGAGAGTTTGAATATACTTGCACCTACTTTATCTACTCTTGATTGTTCTAATAATGGTCTTAATCTATACTCCTCTGCAAAGAGAGTTAAAGAGTTGTAGGTTATGAAAAAGGAAATAGAGCATCTAAGAATAGTATGAGACTCATTGATGAAGAATTCAAACACTTGAAGTGCATCTTAGATGTTATGAGTTTCATACCTAAACCACTCAACCAAGGAGCTAAGCCTTGTGCCATACACTCACATCCCATTCAATATGAGGTCACTTTGGCACCACACACGTCCTTGCCTCTCTTGGAGCTGCCACCGCACTTACATGCTCTTTGAGTCCTCACGGTCAAGGAGAGATTCTCTTAGCAAGGCCACGGCCAACCCCTCCTTGGTTCATCAGCACCACCATCCTGAGACATTACCTTGCTTATGGGGTTATTCGAGATATCACCCACATGGATGAGCCAACTGTATCCCTTCTCTTAGTCAATTTGAATTTAGATAATGCCATTTGTTATATTGACTTGGGATTGATGTTGTTGGATCTATATTGTCGTCTATATTCCTTTATTTATGAAATTGTTAAAGTTTCAAGTCTTGAGAGAGGAACACAACCTACCTTAGAGCTTATTGGTGTTTTGCTATATAAAGAAGAAGGAGGAGTATCTATGCAATCAATGAGTTCCCTTGATCAAGAACCCAAGCACTTGGAAAGAGTCCAAAATAATGTGAGATCAATGCGTAAGCCACCTCATCATTAGCATCATTGGTTAGTTAGAGGAGTTGCATGACACTTGGAGTCTCACTCCCTTCCTCACGATCATGAAGCCTTCTCTTTTCAAGAAGAGACCCTCTTGGAAAGGCCACAGCCAGCACCTCCTTGGAGCCTCAAGACCACCATCTTGAGATGTTATTTCTCTTGTGGGATGACCTGAGTCATCACCCACATGGCTAAGCCAACTATATTCCCCCTTTAGTAAATTTAATTCATGATATCTACTGTATTCACTTGAAATGGATGTTGATAATTCCTTGCGTTGAACTACATTCCTATCCATATGGCCTTGTTGTACATGTGGGTCAAAGGGAATACTTAGTAGTGCACTACGTCATGCGGCCATGGGTAGATGCCAACCTTTCCTTGGAGCCTAGATCGTTCCTTCGCGGCCTAATGCGCTTGACTCCAATCCGGAGCACCTCAAGGCCATCACCAGTGGACCGTTCCTCACTTGGACGGCTCCAAACCTTCATATGGCGACCCGGAAACTTGCTATCAATTCCGGTTGTGCATCCTCACATTGTTGTTTGTGCCATGCACTCACGGATTGTCCTTGGCGAGATCATATTAGCACCTCTCTCGGTCTTGCCTCTCTTGGAGTTGTCACACGCCCTTGAAACCTCCATGGTTCAAGGAAAGACTCCCATAGCGCGACCTCCACCACCACCTCCTTAGATCATCAAAGCCGCCTTCTTGAGATTCCATATCACTCAGGGGTTGATTTGTGACATTATCCATTCGGCTAAGCCATTCATTTCCCTACTCTTAGTCAATTTTGGTTTAGTTCTTATCTTTGATGATATTGTTGACTNGGCCGCCTTCTTGAGATTCCATATCACTCAGGGGTTGATTTGTGACATTATCCATTCGGCTAAGCCATTAATTTCCCTACTCTTAGTCAATTTTGGTTTAGTTCTTATCTTTGATGATATTGTTGACTTGGGATTGAGAATGGTGCAATATTTTGTTTGGGAACCTAGAATTCATTGTAGTATCACCTCATTAAAGTTGGGTTCCTTTGTCATTTTGGATCAGACTTATTTGGTATGCCATTTGTAGGAAAACCGGATTTCAGGTCAAATCCTCTTCAATAGAGAGGCGATGATACACGCTTGGGGATCAAAGGAGTCAAGGTAGATCATGAGGAGAACCAATATCACATGAAGCCAGTAAAGGCATATTGTACAAGCTTGACTTGAACCTTGCACATGGACTTGAACCGCACAGAAAGCATGCTTGGAAGAGTCTTGCAGATCATTTGGAGCGTTTGGAGCATAAAGGAGATCATTCAAGCCCAAAGACGTTTTAGCTCATCATGGATCACCTTAGAGGTGTTCAACTTGGTACTCCTTTTCCTAGATTCATTTTTATCCCAATGGGTTTTTCGAACCGGGTTTTAATGAGACTAAGATGGCCACATCATTATCCAAGTGTGCATCCCCGAAAAAGAAGCATGCCCTTCATTGAACCGGTTCCTCAAGAAGAAGAATGGCACAAACCGTGCACAAACCAGTTTATCTTAAAGTTGCTTCTTTTAGACATTTTGGGCTTTAAAGTCATTTCCCTGTAGGGTTTTAACTTTCTTCCTTCTTTTGGTATTTAAGGGTTTTGTAAACCAAACTTTGGTTCTTAACTCTCATTTTATTAAAATCAAGAGTTTTTCTCTCTTTTGAAAGTTCACTCCAATGGTGAGTAATATCCATTGAATCCCTTAGTGTGTCATATCCACAAACGGTTGGTGTATCAAAAGACTTCCACATCTCTTGTGCTCCATTTCGTTCCCCATCTTGTTCATGCTCCATTTCACTTCATCATCTCCATCTGTGACTGCCTCCATATCCACTTAGCCGCCACAGTCACCATTTCTCTCCTCTTTGTTTGTCCGCTTTCCAATCACCTCACTACAAGAAAAATGTTCATTGATAGCACTCATTCATAGAACGAACTGCCTAAATGTTATCGTAGACAGTTTTCAGATTTTTCAGTCCTCTTTTATAGCACAAAAAATGATATTCTATAATTTCTCTAAAAATGAACTATAATTGTGGTTAATCCAACTTGCATTTGCTAATTACCCCTTATATCATCAATTTTTGTTCAATTAGATTGTTAATTAAGTTAACAAAACTAAAAAATTAAAATCAAAATTTTTGTAGCACTCCACGACAGCACGCATTTAAGAACTGCGATTGTAGATGTTTGTTAGATTTTCGATACTATATAATAGCACAAAAATACGCTTTGTTAGAGTTTTTCAACACTTGGAAAAAAAATTCACGAAATTTTTCACGAACAACACTTACCAAATTTTTTCACAAAAATTTTTCATTTCCCTCTATTTGGTTTTATGAATTAGATGGGGGGTTAGATGTTGTGTTAAAGGGTTTTACTTCATACTTGTGTTTTGAGGTTATAGTTTGAGCTATTTCAACACTCCAATTTCACAAAAATAAAACTATATTTGATATATATATATAAAGTGTTACATTTCAATACACTATCATATCATTAAATTCCATATGGCGGGAACTTGATTCCGCCATACCAAGTGAAAATGATTTAAAATTTTATGTAGTGGAATTAAGTTCCCGCCCTATAGAATTTAAGGATATGATAGTGTTAATATAATGTTATCGTATGTCAAAATCATAAATGGGATTTAGGACTTAGATGGGGTTTAGAGGTTAGATGGGGTTTAGGGGTTATATGGGGTTTTGAGGTTTGAAACATAAAATTGGTGGTTGAGAACAAAACAAAAATGCAAATTATAATATAAAATGAAATCATACTTGTGTTTAGGACAAGGAGCATAAGGACGTACCAAGCTACATCAACATCATTCAAGTATTTGAAGAAGTTCAAGATATTCACTAAGTAGTTAAGTGATTTATCTAGTACTCTTTATCATATGTTTCGGTTTTGTCCCTTTGGGTTTTCTCAAGCATAGATTTTAATGAGGCTAGATCAATTACTTCCATCTATAGTAATATCTTGCTCTAATAAAAGATTCAAATAAAGTGGAAGCAATTAAAGAAGCATGAAGAAACCAAAGAGTCATATTTCAAATTTTAAATGTTGTCTTTCCTTATTTAATTTTTATGCCATTTTCGAGGAGAACCCTTTTTCATCTCCTTCCTCTTTATATTGCACACGAAACTAATGAGTAAAGCATCCAACAAAACCTCTTTATAGCACACGAAACTAATGAGTAAAGCATCCAACAAAACTAATGAGTAAAGCATCTCATTTTGTTGTGATAACAATTTTGGATCATTTGAGTGTTTTTCTAAAGATTGGAGTGAATCCAACAAAACCTCTTTTCTTCTTCGAAGAAATTCTGTCAACTTTTTTGTGTGAATCAACTAAGTAGCACTCTCTATCTCTTCAACTGATCAGTTCATAAATCACTTGATTTTATCATCATCATCACGTCGTTCATCCATTCCTCAAGTCACCGTCGTTTCAACTGTTTCATCATTTCGCATCAATACGTACCGACTCAATCATTTGTTCTTATCTTCTGCAACCTCTGATCATATCACCTCAAAAACCAGTAGCTTATCACGCCAATGCCATAAATACAGGACCAAGGATCACATCAATATACCTTTAGATGATTCACTACCGAGAAACAGCTAATGGCACTTTGTACCCTCATCGACGTCGAAGGACCCATGGGCGCTGAATATGACATGAAAGTGATGTTAGTTGTTAAAGTAAGGGAACGTTGGTATGCAGGCATCGTGAACTATCTGGAATGTGGAATCGATCCTCCAACACTGGAAGGTTATTAGAAGAAGAAATTCTTGAAGAATGTCAAAAGGTTCTACTGAGACGAACCGTACTTGTGTACCTTGAGTAAGGATGGTTTGTATCGAAGACGTGTGGCAGAGAAGGAAGTATAAGACATCCTAACAAATTTTCATGGGTCGACCTATGGAGGTCAGTTTGCCACTTTCAAAATAGTATTGAAAGTCCTCTAAGCAAGATTATGGTGGCCGACGATGTTCAAGGATACTCATCGGTTCATTGAACGATGCGATTCCTGCCAAACGAAGGGGAACATAAGTAAGAGGAATAAGATGGCCCAAAACCCGATAATGGAAGTCGAGGTTTTTTATGTCTAGGGAATCAATTTTATGGGCCTGTTCCAATCCTTTTATGGAAACAAGTTTACTTTTGTCGTAGTAGACTATGTGCCTAAATGGGTTGATGCAATTGCCAGCCCTACTTACAACGCTAGAGTCATTCTGAAAATGTTTAAGAAAGTGATATTTCCTAGGTTTGGAACACCAAAGATAGTAATTAGTGATGGTGGATCACACTTCATAAAAAAGGTGTTTGAGAGCTTATTGAAGAAGCATGGTGTCAAACATAAGATAGCAACGTCATACCATCGTCAAACATGTGGTCAAATTGAAGTATCTAATAGGCAAATTAAGGACAGATTTGAGAAAACAGTGGGAATGAGTAGAAAAGATTGGTCATCTAAGGTAGATGATGTTTTGTGGACTTATAGGACAGCTTTCAAGACTCCTCTTTGCACACCACCTTTCAACATGCTATATGGAAAAGCATGTCATTTGCCGATAGATCTTGAATATAAGGCATTATGTGTTGTAAAGCTTTTGAACTTCAATGTGAAATCTGCTAAAGAAAGACCGGAAATGCAGCTGGAGGAATTGGATGAAATTAGACTTCAAGCCTATGACAGTTCTAGATTTACAAGGAACGCACCAAGGCCTTTCATGATAAGAGAATCCAGTATAAGGACTTCAAAGGAGTTTTGGTTTTACTGTTCAACTCTAGGATGAAACTTTTCCCTTGAAAGCTCAAATCACGATGGTCAGGTGCATTTAGAGTTAAAGAAGCATGTCCCTACGGAGCAATAGTCCTTTAGAACAAGGATGGAGGAGAGTTTGTAGTAAATGGACATGGACTAAAGCCATGGACAAAAAAGAAGAAGATGCTTTCTCTCTTTTAGACCCACCTCAATCTCAATGAGGAAAGAAAGAACGTCAAGCTCACCTGAGAGGAAGTCCCATGTTATTCTTTTTAATTGTATACTTTGATTTTTCTTTATGTTTTTATTACTTTGGAAATAACAATTATGATTATTTAGTATTGAAAGTATTAGCTTAGGTGATGAAAGACAAGGCCGATTGCTCGGGTACACCATGATCCAACAACATGCTTCATGTAGGTACGCCCTCCTACCCTAGTAATAAACATTCATTTTTCTTATCTTTGTTTTGGTCTCTTTCTCGGACTTGGACACACAAAGACTGTGTGATTTAAGTTTCGAGGAGGAACCACCTTTCGTGCTAATGATGGTTTGCTTTTTGTTTTCTTTAATTGAGTCTCATATGCATTGTATATAGTTAATTTTTTCAGAATAAAACAAAAAAAATCGAAAATTTTCAAAAACCCTAAAGAAATTTGCATTCTTTTAGGATTGAGTCTAAATCATTTTTATAGGGAATCAGCGAGGATTATGGGTTTTCCTCAGAGTTTGTGTAGCCATGTGTGGTAGTCTTAGCAAGCATGCTTAGTGGGAAATACACTAAAAGTTGATTCATGTTAGGTTGTTCTTTCCTAATTGCTTATTTGGATTTCAGAATTAGCACTTTCTCATAAGGACATGGTCTATAGCATTAAATCGTGCCTAAAATCTCCTATTAGGTTCCCCAAGGTGTGATTTTATGTCTAAGAATTCCCCCTCTCTCTTTATCCAAAAAAAAAAACCAAACAAAAATAATTTTTTAAAAAATCCAATAAAACCCTAATTCACGGNTCGTGCCTAAAATCTCCTATTAGTTTCCCCAAGGTGTGATTTTATGTCTAAGAATTCCCCCTCTCTCTTTATCCAAAAAAAAACCAAACAAAAATAATTTTTTAAAAAATCCAATAAAACCCTAATTCACGGGATAAGAAGACAGGCGCTTGGTTGCATAACAATCTAAGCATTTGATCAGCTTGTCAAGGAGGTCTATAGTAAGGAGATAGGTGTGTGAGTGCATAACCACTTAGGCATTTGATCACACCTGTTGCAGACTCTTATGGTAAGGGGAGCGGGCGTTCTGAGTGCATAAACACTTAGGTGTTCGCTCAACCGCCACAGAAGCTTGTTGTAAGGGGACGGGAACCTTCTGCAGCACAGTTGGTTCTCGCTCAACCCGCAACGAGATAATCCAAGTATGGTGGTCTTGCTTTCAAAAAATGATACCCAAGAAGATCTGGGAGCTAAGGCCATCATCCAAAAAAAAAAGCCAAAGAGCCAAGTTGTCTACAATAAAGAAAGAGAGTGAAAGGAACCTGAAACTGCTTGAATCCTAAAGGTTCTGAAAAGATTGACGAGTAGGTAGTAAATTGAATTGTTATAATCTAGATTAGTTCCTTCTGTAATTGGTAACATAGAGCTTTGTGATGATGGTCTCGTTTGCATTAGTGTTAGGCGCTTGGTTGTTTGATGTTATTAGTTGCGGGTCACTCTTTCATGTTTGTTGAGTTGCTTGCTCGGTTTGCCATACTTTAAGCCCGTTGATCTGATCCCCAAATTAGTTTTTAAACTTTTTCCTTTTACTATACTTTTGGCCTAGCCTGAGGACAAACAAGAGTCTAAGTTTGGGGGGTTTATGTATAGTAATTTTAAAGGTTTTGATCATTTGTTTTCGTGCATTTTATATTAGATTATGATGCATTTAGAGTCATTTATGTTGCATTTGCATTGCATTTGACCTTTCAGGTATAGAGTTAAACTTAAGCTGAAGAATGTATCAAAATGAGCATTATTGGAGAAAATGGGTCAAGTATTGGATCTTGGAGCATGTACCAGTCAGCTCAGACCAGTACAACTGACTGATACACCATCAGACAACTCGAGGATGAATCATACTGGTCACTCATCAGACTGTTGCCATACACCAGGACAGAAGAGCCTGGACATCAGGAAACTTAGACCGGTCAGGATCCTCACCGATGCACTGATCGGTCCTCACTCCAGACACGGACGTGAAGACCATACCGGTCACATGTACTGGTCAATATGACTCGTACATGTCCCACATTTTAGAAGAAATCAAGTCATTTCCCTTGTTAGTTTTGCCAAAGTATAAATAGACAAAACCCTATCAAAAAGAACAACAAGTATTATTCTAAGTTTTATTCTAGTTTGTGCTTTCTTTTCTAAATTCTCTCTAGAGGTCTTGTTTAAGGATTAATAGATTGTTGCATTGAATTGAGTTAATTGTTTCCTAATTCTGAATTCTTCCAATGGATTTTTTAGATTTCATAACTAGGAAATGGGTTTTTATCACGTGAGTGAACTAACCTAAAATTGATATTTTTAGACATAAGACAAACCTGAATTTTGAAATTGAACATCATTAGTTATCAATTGACTGCCCATTTTGGTTCTCTTGGTCCATATGCTTGTTTTAAATTCTAAATTTACATTTCTTCGATCTCGTTGACTAGTGCGTTGTTACCACCTGAGATTGGTTAAACATCGCTTACACCTCCACTCTACTACATTGATAGCTGAATTACTAAACCCTCAACATAGTAATAATACAGTTTATGTATTCCTTATTTACTCAGTTGTAATCTTAAACAACCAAAACCCCAAAAACCTTAATCAACTTAGCTCTAAAGACATACCCATTTTTGGTATTTTGTAGTATATGCATATCGCATTCATTAATTTTGAAACTATATGACACCATAGTGGTTTAAAAAAAATATTTTCATTTTTAGGAGCTTTTTTAAGCCCATAAAGTGATTGAATGAGTCCATATACTTTGTTTTCCTGTCCAGGAATAACGTAACCTCAGGTTGTTTCAATTAAATCTCCCCTTCTAAATCACCATATAGAAAGACAACTTTTACGTCCATTTGGTGGATTTCTATGCCTCTTGTAATTGTGGTACTTATCATCAACCTTATTGACGTTATTCTTGATACTAGAGAATATGTGTCAAAATACTCCATGCCTTCTTTTTGTCGGAGTCCTTGGACTACTAGCCTAGCTTTATATTTATCATAGCTCCATCGAGCTTTAGTTTTTTTGTGATGATCTATTTACACCCTAAGGCTTTGCATCCTTGTGGTAAATCGGTTATATACCATGTATGGTTTTGCATAATGGAATTGATTTCACTTTTAACGACTTCATTCCAGTACGAATCGTCAGGTGCTGACATGGCTTCTGCCAGAGTTTGTGGATCTTTTTCTACCAAAAGTGCCATTACGAACTCATCGGCAAAATACTTTTCCTTTCGAGCTCTTTTGCTCCTTCTAGGTTCATCTTCTGGTTCGTTATCTGAAATATCATTTACAAGAATTTCGACATTTGTCTCAATTTCTGAGTTATTTTCGTCGTCTCTTTCTTCTCGAGTACGTTTTGAACGTTGCTTTTTATCCACGAAAAGATGTTCTCACAGAAAGGTGCATTCCTAGATCCAACGACTGAATTCACGTGAATGTCAGATATTTCATATTTGTGTTATAGAAATCGATAAGCAATGTTGTTATGTTCATGTGCGAATGAAAATGCAATTTCGGTGGTGGTAATACCAATTTTGCTAGGCACTCCCACACTTTGAGGTATTTGTACGAAGGTATATTACCTTTTCATAATTCATGTGGAATTGTGCTAGATACTTAGTGTGGATCTTTGTTCAAGATGTAGTTAGTGGTAAGCAACGCTTCCCCCCCCCCCCCCCCCCCCCCCCCCCTNTATGGGGTTACCAGATTCATGTAACGTTGCATTCATCATCACTTTTAGAGGATTTTTCGTTCCACAACTCCATTAGACTTTGGTGAATAAGGAGTAGTTGTATGGTAAATTATTCCATGTTCTTTACAGAATTCATTGAATGGTCCATCGTACTTGCCTCCTTTATCGCTTCTAATTATCTTGATAGTTGTTTTAAGTTAATTTTCAATCTCTAGTTTAAACTCCTTGGATTTTCTAGGGTTTATCTTTGTATTGTTTTGTAGTTAACCTGACTTAATTTTGTGTGCCATGTCTCGAAAAAACTCAATCGAAATAAGCAACTTGCTTTTCTTTTATTCATTGAAATTTTTGGGACTATAAATCTTGATAGAAAGACTGATATTATTCCTAATATAATCAGTCTACCCACCCAAATAAACACTGTTCTTAATACACGCAAGCTTCGCGGTCCTTGGATTTCATTTGAAATATCATAATGACTTCTAGAATACTCATTAGCTTATCTTGTAGAAAGTTTTTTTTTATCTTTAGTCATCATGTAGGGAGTTATTCAATGATCAAATTTGCAAGAAAAGTCTCGATGAGGATAACTTCCTTAGTAGCGATTTCTTGGTATAACAGATGTAGAGTTTCAACTTGATCAATGATGGGTTTTAAATCTACCATTTGAAGTCAAGAAGTTTTGCGAGGTTTTGGCCGCTTGTGTCCTCTTTAGAGCTCTTTTGATGTGGGAAAATCATAGTAGAATTAGTGTAATGGGTCAGTAAGGTGACCCAAAATCCACCCTTTGCAGAACAAGTTGGTTTGCGCACATTTCCAGTCCCGTAAGGCATAGTAGGCTTTTCTGATGAATTGATATATGTTCAACTATGCTACGAAGAATAACTGCCAGGTTTGAAAGTCATTGCCATTGAATTTTTCTGGCCTAAGTGAAATATTACTCATGGTGCCATATGGGTAGAGAAAATGGTTGAACACGATATGTACTCAATTCATGTTGCAGTTGCTTCAGCTTGGACAACATTGAGGGCAGTTTGATTGACATTCATATTGGCAATCAGCTTGTAGATGTTAAATCATAATAAGAGCAGTTCTAAAATTGTGGTTGGCGTTTAAAAATCGCGTTTGCGAAAACTGGATCTGAAATCTCCATTTTAAAATCACGTTTTGGAAAACCGATTCTGGAAAATTGTGCTTCAAACACCGGTGTTAGCGTTTTCGTTTCAGAATTTTTTTTGAAATTGTTTAAGAAAAGCGCTTAAGAAAGTATGTTTGCGATGAAAATCGCGTTTTGCATAGAATCACGTTTACGTTTTAGAATCGTGTTTGCGCAAAATCACGTTTGCGCAGAATCACATTTGCAATTTAAAAACGCATTTTGCAACCTAGAAAAACGCCTTCACGTTTGCGTTAAAAAAATGTGTTTGCGTTTCAAAAGCGCGTTTGTGATTTGTGTTTTGAAACCACGTTTGATTTGCGCAATTTTGTTACCGTGATGGCGGGTATATACTTTGGAACAGCCTTTGCAGGTTTACCCGATGATAGGTGTTTCGCGTGAACCGAGATTTTGGATTTGCCGTGTTTTTACAAGACTCTTTTTCCGTTTGGCGAAGAACGCTTCACGTGCTTGCTAGGTAGTAAATCACGATCTCGTTTTTAGATTTCGACAACGGTTGATGCGAGATGCTATGAGGCAAATCGCAAGTACATGTATTTGAAATCGGGTCTAAAGCCGTTTATCAAAACCAATCTTAATACATTTTGAAAATCTGATCTAATAATAATGATCCGATTAAAACATTGAAGAAAGAAAATGATTTGATTATAACACGTACAAAAAACTGATCTTAAAGCTGAACTCGTTCAAAAACATTTTTGAAAAGCAGATTCAAAAAAATGTTTATTATAAATCGTGAAAGTTATCTGATTAAAGTGAAGCGCTTAAAAGTTAAGATTGTTAGTGGTATAAAAAATCGGATGAAAATAATCAGTGTAATAAACAAGTTCATGCAAAATTAAAACGAGCAAGACAAAGATGTGAGACGAATCTCTTTCCTTAACTCTTAATATTTTTCTGGAAGTGCGACGAAAACAACATGAATATCTAGCCCAGGATACAACTATGAATACCTATCACGTGACACTTCTTTATAAGTCTAACGAACTGAAAGACTATGAACACTCTCGACTTATAGTGAGGGATGCCTATATCGGAATAAGAAAAAGCATCTGGTTCGTGTTAGAATCGAGCGAAGCTAAGTGAGAGTTGTGCGATTTTAGCGAGATAATTTTTTGGTAATCAGAGCGTACTATTGGAAGTGAGAGCCGAGCTCTTTAAATAGAGAAGGGAGGAGAAGGGTTTTAGGCAAGCTTGGAGTGTAAGACTCGGCACACGAAGCCCAGACATGGAGGGCAAGCTGTGGAGAAATTATAACTGCTCTAGAGACTAGGTAAGCAGTTCAAAATATTCTAGAAGAAATATTGTTTGAACTCTTAACCTAATGAGTTTGATCTCATGGTCTAGGTCCAAAGCTAGAGCTCATTAATGGGCCTAAGAGGTCAAAAAATGACTCTTATTTGACATGTTAGGCCATTCACCAAGAAGCCCATGCACTCTCACGCCGGTCGGACAGCAATGGCGGCGCACGTGTGGGTCACTCCTTTCTCTTCCACATCACTTAACCTAGTTAGAGTGAGTGACCTTATATGTTCACGTTTTCATTCCTCTCTAAGAAATGTGAACATTTTTACAAATCTCGTGCTTTATGATAATGGACATGCAAAACCCAATTTCTTATTCACTTTTGACCAATTTATCCAAACCAATTAGTCCAAGAGGTTTGGTTTAGTAAAATTATGGTCCAACATGTTCTTCATCATAACACTAACTTGATCCATCAGGCTTTAGTTGTTTTAGTTTTTGTGAAAATGAATCGATGAAATAATGAGAACAAAATAGATTTTCTTTTGAAGAGTTTTCTAGAAAACTCTAAGAAAGAAATGAATCAATGAAATTAGTAAAAAGAAGAATTTCAATCTATTTGTGAATAGATTAATAGAGAAATTAAAGAAGGAATGTTAATTGATTGGAATAAATCGTGTGTGAATGCAAGGGATGATTTTATTTTAAACTTTTTATTATTATTGTGTAAGGAGGGAAAGGATGTCACGTGCCATAATAGGAGAACATTGATTCTCTTTTTATATAGTAGATTAGGAGAACACTCTCACAATGTATGGGTTTAGTTTTAATTTATTATTTCTAAATTATTTAATGTAATATTTTGATTAAATTGTTTAGTTATTTAATATATATTATCCCTTATAACTTTGTTTTATTTTTTTTACATTTAAATCGATAAAATTTATTGATATCCAAGAAGCATTCGAATGTCCTACATATATCAAATTCGACTTCTTTACGATTTGATTTGAACTCTACGTACATTCTCTCTGATGTTGCAGTTGATTCGTTTACGGTAGAAGCAACATACCATGATCGTTGATGATGATGACTCAATGAATATGCGTACCTTAAAGAAGTTTCTTTTTAATGGGTGAAGAAGATTGATGAGTGATGTGGTGAGGCTAGGGGTCATTAAGCCATATCAAAGCCAAAAAAAAAAAAATCAAAAGATAACATAGTCGATAAATTGATTTAGTTAGATGTGGGTTNTGAAGAAGATTGATGAGTGATGTGGTGAGGCTAGGGGTCATTAAGCCATATCAAAGCCAAAAAAAAAAAATCAAAAGATAACATAGTCGATAAATTGATTTAGTTAGATGTGGGTTTCCTTCATTGTTTTCTCAAGAAAAATATTAAATATACTTGAGATTTGGATTCTCCAACAAGTATATCTTCTATGTTAACGGAAATCAATTTATACCTTAAAACCATCTTTTTCTTGGTTGAAACAACAACAAACACCACCTAGACAAAACACATTAGACATAAGACAATTATGAGTAACTCTATCGTGAATTTCTTAAGTCAATTATGCACAAGAAATAAATCTAAAACTAACTTGCAGACTTTAGAATACTCTTAACCCATCTGTGTCGGAAAGAGCAAATCAACATTAAAATCTATTATTTTTCAGAAGAAAACTCTTAAAGCTGTACATTCAAAAATTCAAATCAAAACCATGATATATTTTTAATTTTATTTTTTATATAATACTTTGTTATTTCTAATTATACGTAATTTTTATGTTATCGAATTTTGTAGTTTAGTATTTCTAATTATTTTTGGAGTATTTTGGTTAAATTATTTGGTTATTTAATTTGTTGACCTTTATAGTTTACTTCTAATTTTTTTACATTTAAATTTATAAAGTTTATGGTATTGGAGAACAATCAAATATCTTGCATAAATCAAATTCGACTTCTTTAGATTTTGTTTCTAATTCTACATGTTCTCTGATGAAGCGGTTCATTCGTTCATGGTAGAAGTTTCTTCATAGATAATGAGCAAATGATGATGTTTATCTTTCAGGAAAAATATTTTCAATGGGTGAACAAGATTGAACAGTGATGCATGGAGGCTAAAGGTCATTAAACACTATCAAAGAAAAAAAAATCAAAACATGTAACAAAGTCAAATTAATTTAATTAGATGTGAGAGTCCTTCCATTATTTTTTCAAGAAAAAAATCTACTAAATATACATTAGATTTTGATTATTCAGCAAGTGTAACTTCTATGTTAACCGAAGTCTCAATATATGTATTAAGTTCATCTTTGTCTTGGTTGAAATAACTACAAACACCATATGAAAGAAACACAATTAGACAGAAGACGAATAGAGTAGCTCTATTATGAGAGTAGTTAGTCAATTATTCAAAAAAAGACTCAAAACTATCTTGGAGTCTTTAGAATAATTTCTACACCAATTATGTAAGAATTAATAGATAAACATTAAAATCTAGGGTTTTTTTTGCAAAAATACTTTTTAAGTTGCCAACTTTTGCAACCTTACCCTTCAAATTCAACAATTGTAAATAAAAACCATGAAATTGTATTTCAACTCGCAATGTAACCCCTTTATATTATGAATGTGTAGGAGTTGTGTATTTTTTTTAATATAATGACATCGCTCTAATAAAAAATGTAAAAGGACGTTGTATTGATAAAAAAATCATGTTTACATAAACAAGGGATTTGATCATTTGACCTCAAGAATATTTAATACGACTACCAAATGTGCGGAATTAGTTTTTAACTTATTTTTATAGTATTTTAATTGAATTGTTTGGTTATTAACATATACTATCTTCTATAGTTTACTTTTATTTTCTTACATTTAAATCTATAAAATTTTATGATATCCAATTATCATCCAAATGTCCTATATAAATCAAATTCGACTTTTTAAAGGTTTGGTTTTAACTCTACATGTCCTTTGATGTAGCTGATTCTTTTTTTTTGTCATCAAAACCCATTAACAAATCAAAGCTGGTCGGTTGAGGTAATCCTAAGATCGACCCCAACCAAAATGTTATGATTTACATGGGTAAAAAGGGATCCCCGTGCTCGTGCTCCTTTGGCGAGAGCATCGGCACGTACATTTTGGTCCCGAGGAATCCAAATAAGACGAAAATCAATAAAANGTCATCAAAACCCATTAACAAATCAAAGCTGGTCGGTTGAGGTAATCCTAAGATCGACCCCAACCGAAATGTTATGATTTACATGGGTAAAAAGGGATCCCCGTGCTCGTGCTCCTTTGGCGAGAGCATCGGCACGTACATTTTGGTCCCGAGGAATCCAAATAAGACGAAAATCAATAAAAGCTTCCTTCAAATGAGAGAAGAAGTCTAGTTCAGTTTTGAAAGATGGCCAGTCGTCGGGCTCTTCGATCAACTTAACTAAGTCTGCACAATCCGTCTCGAAGGTAGTAGGAGGAGATCTTTGTTCCCTTAGGCAATCCATGGCCCAAAGCAACCCGTCCATCTCGGCATGGAGAGCGGATAGACTACGTCGGCAAGCTTTCGCTCCTTCACTAAGCATTCCCATGTTATCCCTTATGCACCACCCAAGGCCACAAATTTTCCCATGATCGATCCAAGAAGCATCAATTTGACAAATTTTCCTTTGGAAGGCTAAGGTGGGTAAGCTAGTGTCTTTGTCAAGAGTATCTCCATCTTCCACATCTTCATCTTCTTCCTTTTGGTTAGCTAATCTCCAATTTTCGTCTTCGAGAGTAGC
>OVAO01000180.1:0-25126 GCA_900406285.1 Biscutella auriculata
ATCCTTCATTTCAAATTCTCCTTTTAAGTAATTCACTGCTTCTTGAATTTCTATATGAGTTCCATTGATATTTAAATCATCAACATATACTGCAATCACAACAAATCCAGAGGTTGTTCTCTTGATAAAGACGCATGGACAAATTGCATTATTAATATACCCATTTTTTTTATCAAATGGTCACTTAAGCAATTGTACCACATGCAACTTGCTTGCTTTAATCCATATAACGATTTTTGTAACTTAATCGCACATATTTCCTTTGGTTTTGATTTTAATGATTTTGGCATTTTTAACCCTTCAGGGACTTTCATGTAAATATCACTCTCTAGAGACCCATATAGATATGCAGTAACAACATCCATCAACTTCATTTCCAAGTTATGTGAAATAACCAGACTGATTAGATATCTGAATGTTATTCCATCCATGACAGGAGAATATGTTTCCTCATAATCAATGCCAGACCTTTGAGAAAAACCTTGTGCAACAAGACGAGCCTTATATCTTATAATCTCGTTTTTCTCATTTCGTTTTCGTACGAAATCCACTTACACCCAACTGGTTTTATATGTTTGGGTTTAATGAGAATATGTCCAAACACCTTTCTATTGTTAAGTGAATCTAGTTCAACTTGTATTGCACTTTTCCATTGCATCCAATCAAGCCTTGCTTGACACTCATATACAGACTTTGGCTCAAGATCATCAATGTCATAATCAATTTCTTTAGCAAGAGAAAACAAAAGTGCATCGTCCATGTCCTCAATTTCATTTCTATTCCATAATTTTCCATCATGAATATAATCAATAGATATATCAATATTTTCTTTATCTCTAGAGTTTTCCTCATCATGTTGAGACACATTTTGTGTTTCTCCTAGAACACATTTATCCGAGACAAGTATTTCTTCTGGAATACATTTGTCTGGTTTGGACTCATTTTCTTTTTCAATAGCTTTTCTCTTTCTAGGATTTTTATCCTTCGACCCGATGGGTCGTCCCGTTTTAAACGTATATCAGATTCATTTGATGAACCTCGACCCATATTATCATTTGGGATTTCAAGCCGCGCTGGAACATTTGTAGCAGCAATATGGGATTTTGTTACCCTTTTCAAATCAACAAATGCATCAGGTAATTTATTAGCTATTTCTTGCAAATGCCTGATCTTTTGAACTTCATGTTCACGTTGATTGGTAGGAGGGTCAAGATACAATAAACTTGGCACATGCCATTCAATCTTACTCATGACTTGAGGATTACCTCCCCCTAATGCTGGGAATTCACTTTCATCAAACTGGGAATCAGCAAAACGAGCCGTGAACATATCACCAGTATGAGGTTCAAGATATCTAATTATCGAAGATGATATATTCCCCACATATATCCCTAATCTTCTTTGGGGTCCCATTTTTGTACGTTGCGGGGGAGCAATCGGTACATATACAACATAACCAAATACTCTTAGGTATGATATATCAGACACTTGGCCATGTATTAGCTGCATTGGGGAATATTTGTTATATGCACTAGATCTGATTTGAATTAGTGTTGCAGCATATAGAAATTGGGAGCTTTGTTCTCATTATCAAGGGTCTGGCAATAAGTTGGAGGCGTTTAACCAACGATTCAGCCATTCCATTTTGTGTGTGAACATGCGGAACTAGATGTTCAACATCAATGCCAACCGCCATGCAATAATCGTTAAAAGCTTTAGAAGTGAATTGACCAGCATTATCAAGTCTAACTTTCTTGATCACATGATCAGGAAATTGTGCTCTTAACTTAGTTATATGAGCCATGAATCTAGGAAAGGCCATATTTTGCGTTGTTAATAAACAAACGTGGGACCATCTACTCGATGCGTCAATAAGCACCATAAAACATCGAAATGGTCCACTTGATGGATGAATAGGTTAACAAATATCACCATGAATTCGTTCCAAAAATGTTGGTGATTCATTTGGGATATTGCTTGGGGAATGCCTTATTATGAGCTTCCCTTTTGAACAAGCAATACATTTTATTTCATCCGATTGAAAATTTTTCTTGTTTTTTAATGTATGACCACGAGAATTTTCAATAATTCTTCTCATCATTATGGTACCGGGATGGCCTAACCGCTCATGCCAAACTTTAAATTTTTCTTTGACCTTCATGTTCATTATGGCATGAGATTCAGACATCATAATATTTGTAGAGTACAATCCCGATGAAAAAGAAGGTAGTTTTTCCATCATACACTTCTTTCCATTTATAATTGAGGTAATGCATAAATATTCGATATTATCTTCATTCATGGTTTCAATATGATAACCATTTAAACGAATATCTTTAAAACTCAACAAATTCCTTTGTGAATTCGGAGCAAATAATGCATTTTTTATTTCAATTTTTGTGCCATTGGGCATCAAGAAATTCGCTCTTCCAGAGCCCTCAATTATCCTTGCACTACCAGATATGGTATTTACAAGTGATTTATTACTCTTGAGATGAGATAAATATTTCTCATTTTTGAGTATTGTGTGAGTTGTACCACTATCGGCTAAACACATATCTCCATTTTGAAACTCTGGGTAAAATATATGTCAATCACTTTAACTATTATTTAAATAAATAAACTTGAAATATTAGAAAGAACAATTTATTTTATAGAATAACATTGAAATAATTCAATGTAAAAGGATAATTAATATTATTATTTTTTGTTATAAACGAAAACATGCAGGATTGCATTTATTTAGTTAAAGATAAAGTAGTTTTAAACATGCATGATTGCATTTATTCCAATTAAACATGTTAAAAGTAAATATATGTTTTGTTGAATCTTTCATCAAAGGTATCAACGCCTTATTCCTTTTGGGAACCACTTCCACTTCCATCTTCATGATGGGTAAGAAAATCAGCCACATCCAAATATGTTCCATCTTTAAGATCATCTCTAAATTCTGTTGAATCATCATCCTCATCATCATCAATGAAGTTTGTTTCAACTCTTTTTCCTTTATTTTTCAATGATTCTTGATAGAGGTCAACAAAATGCTTAGGAGTACGACATGCACGTAGCCAATGACCGTCCATCCCACATCTATAGCAAATACTTTCTTTATGCATTTTTGCATATATTCACCTCTCTTATTTGCTATAGCGTTACTATCATTATTTGGTTAAACAAAGCTTCTTTTTCCATTAGCGCGTTCACGATAACTACCGCGACCACGTCTGCGGTTGTTTCCACGAGTGCGTCTATGTCCACTGCTATTATCAAAAGACATCACATTCACTTCAGGGAATGGAGTCGCGCCTGTTGGACGTGATTCATGATTTTTCATTAACAGGTTGTTATTTTCCTCCGCAACAAGGAGACATAAAATTAGTTATGAATATTTTGAGAACCCTTTCTCTCGGTATTTTCAGCATGAAATGTCGAGACTGTTTTTTCAATCATATCAACATCAGTTATCTTATCTCCACATAAGATCAACTTAGATGTGATTCTGAATACCGCTGAGTTATACTCATTAACGGTTTTGAAATCTTGGAAGCGGAGGTGCAACCATTCAAATCGAGCTTTTGGGAGTACCACATATTTTTGGTGATCATACCTCGATTTCAAATTTTTCCAAAGATCTGCATGATCTTTGGTTATGATGTATTCATCTTTTAAACTTTGATGGATGTGGTGGCGAATAAAAATAAAGCTTTCACTTTTTCTTGGTCACATGATTCGAGAGATTCATCAATGGTTTTGAGGAGACCATTGGCTCTCAAATGGGTCTCGGCATCTAATGCCCATCGCAAATAATTTTTGCCGGTAACATCGAGAACTTCAAACTCAAGTTTCATCAAGTTTGACATAATTACTATATATATAAAAATGAATAAAGTTAGTAGCAGTATAAAAAAATCAATATATAAAAAATAATAATTTTTAAACTTCCTAAAGTGGAATATTCAAAATAACCATTATAAAACATAAGAAATCATAATGTTATGGTTAAAGAAAAATAACTCATATGGTTAGAGTGTCGTGCTGATAACGTGTTATGAAAATATAAATAATTCAAACTTACAGTCACTTAATATGAGTTAAAATGGAGGAGAAGAGAATACTTTGTGTAATGTTTTATATGATTAATTGATGATCTTTACAAGAAAAGAAGATCTCCTCATATAGGAGAATACAAAGTTTGTAACTTGCATAAAGTTATTAAAAGATGATGTTACATATAGAAAAAGTTACTTGTGATGTATGTTATTTTGATAGCATTCATTCTTGTCTTCATAACAAATCTAATATTAACCTAATACTAATCAAATATTAATCAATAGTCATATGAATCATATTTTAATCAAATGGCATATGATATCAAATATTAAGCAATCAACATATAAATCAACTAATCTCATATTATCCAATGAGTTAGTCATATTAATCAATCGACACACACATATATATATCAGCTTAAGAATCAATAGAATTTTCAATCAATTGCATATGAATCTAAGACTAATAAATTATTAATGAATCATCATATTAATAAATAGGCATATGAATGTAATACTAACCTAATACTAATCAATCGCTTACTAAACAGTCATATTAAGCAATCAACATACTAATAAAATATGAATCTAATAATAACATAATACTAATCAAATATTAATCAACAGTCTTATGAATCATATTTAAATCAATCGGCATATGAAATCAAACATAAAACAATCCGCATATAATCAACGAATCAATCCGCATAAAATAATCCACATATAACACATGTATTAAAGGGCCTATGAATGGGCATAAGAAATTAGGTTACTCTGAATGGGCCTAACCTAAATCATAATGGGCCTTGATGCCCATTATTCTTTAGTTTAAGCCTGTTACCTAGATTTTTCTAGGGTTTTCGGAATGGCCGCCGGCGGAGATAGCGTGTGATACGGTGAGAGAACAACGAGATCAGCGTTACGGAGGTGAGATCGGCGTCACAGTGGCGAGATCGGCGTTTCAACGGCGAGACATGCGTTACAATGGCGAAATATGGCTTAATTTGGCGTTAAAGTGGCGAGAGAGGGCTTGAGAGAGATGTTAAAGCGGCGAGAGAGGCGAGATAGACGTTGAGAATGATAGATAGAAGAGACAGACGATGAGATTGATGGATAGAAGAGAGATACGACGAGATTTGCCGGGAAAGAGGAGAGAAACGGCGAGATTTTCTGGGAAAGAGGAGAGGAAAGTTGAGATTTTCCGTAGAGGAGAGAAACGGCGAGGTATTCTGAATATGATTATGTTGCGTTTTAGGATTTAAGTACTTACCCACGACTGATATTCGTGGGTAAGTTGTGGGTACAATTTAATGGGTTTGACCCTTGAAATTAAGAACGACCCACATGCGTATTAAACAAACATAGCCACGAAAATACGTTGTGGAAAATCCGTGGGTGTATGACATAATTAAAAATGAAACACGTATGGTATTATTATTTAAATACATTCAAAATATCAATATTAACCAAATTATTAACCACATTATTAAACATTCAAAAATTCAAAAATCAATATTACCCACATAATTAAACATTATAATAAATATTAAACAATATTCAACATTATATTAATATTTTAAACATATAAAATACATAATCATATTCAGAATAAACGAAATATAGACTAATCTGAATCTGAGTCAGAATCAGAATCAAAAGAAGAGTGAGTAGGCGTTTCTTCGATTTTGTTGTCTAATACGTGCACGAGTTGAGTATCATAATAAAAAACATCGTCCACAACTCGAGCTTGAACGTCTATAGTGTCACTAGGTACCACGACATGATTGTACGCATCATCATCTTGTAACACCGTCTGTAGATCTTTTGTAGTTTCACTAAGTCCTCGTGGTTTTACTTTGACACAAGCCCACCAATCTTCAACTCTAGTTTGACGTGTTACTTTGACACAAGCCCACCAATCTTCAACAGATCTTATTTTTGTATCATCGGCGCGGTGCAACATCAACAAGACCCGACATATGGGTCTGCATAGCACGAATAGAAGTTTTATCAAACCACGTGCATATGAACACCATGAATTTAAGCTTAACGACACCATGATACTTAATCATCAGTATATCTTCAATTAAGCCATAGTAATCACCCGTTGTAGATCCACGCACACAAACACCGTAATTTTGAGTTACCTTATGTTCTCCATGTACACGGGTCTGGAAATGATAACCTCGTGTGTGATACATTTGATACGAAAAGTATCTTTATCGTGGACCATCAACAAATTCCAACATCTATAGTGGAAAATCATAGGTCATGCGATAAGCATTTATCTGCAGAAGTCATGTAATATTGTCAGCTAAGATTGAGAACCAAAAAAATTGCTTCAAATTATTTCTTAATTTTCAAAACATTACTCACATATCGTTTACACCATTATGCAAAATGAGAGTCTTTCGCCGCATGTAGAACTCCTTCAGTTATATTTGGATTTTTCGACCTCATCTAATCTTCGAACAAGCTGTGATATTAAACTTCATTAATAACATAATAACATAAGAATAACATAAGAATTTTAAAATAGAATTAAAGTACCTCTCATAAGGTTCAAATGCTCCACAATTAATCATCAAAAAGGTCTGAAGTACCTTGTAGTCTAGATCTGATAACCAATCAGTTGTCATCTTCCCACTTACTCGTCCTTCATTGTGGAATATATTTGAAACTCCATCAAATCCATCATAATCAAATTGAATTTCGCCCGCTTGTGGTACAAACACTCTAGAATTGGGATGAGCAAAGTAATAAGATGATGCAAAGGAAATCTCTTCAATAAAAAATTGTTCCACGATAGAGCCGTTTATTTGAGCCTTCTTTTTTATTTTATTTTTCAAAAGGAACATGTATCTCTTGAATGGATACATCCATCGATATTGAACTGGCCCACCTAGCGTAGCTTCGTCTACGAGATGTATGGGGAGATATTCCATACAATCAAAGAATGACTGAGGAAAAATCTTTTCCAAGTTACATAAGATCAACGCGATGTTATCTTTCAGAACTACAACATCTAATGTTCTCAAAACCTTGCATGAGATATCCCGAAAGAATAGTGCAACTTCTACACAAAATTAAATTTAATAATAATTAGAATTAAATAAATAATTAAATAAAAAATAAATTAAATAATTAATATTTTATAATACATGATATTGTTGTGTGTACGTTTTTGGAAGTAGTTCAGAGAATGTGAATGGAAGCAGCCAGTGCATGATGGCGTGGCAGTCATGACTTTTTAATCTAGAGAGTTTCTAACTTTGTTCTTCAACAAATCGAGAAAAATTTGAAGCTTACCCATCGGAGAATTTAATATTATTTTTTAGCCACAGGAGAAATCTTTTTTTACCTTCAATTGACAATTTGAAGTTTAACACAAGCACTCCTCCATCAGCTCTTAGATTTAGTCCTGGTCTTCTACAAATGATAGCGAGATCATCCCTTGATTTATCATTATATTCAGTTTTCCATGGGGTATTCAAGACTGTGTGGATGAGGTTATCGAAAAAGTTTTTCTCCACGTGCATGAAGTCCAAATTATGGCACAACAGAAGATGTTCCCAATAAGGCAAATCCCCCAAAATATACTTTTCTTAACCCAATTATGGTGTTCACCATAACCGACGACATTACGCTCGTGCCCACTGCCACAATCTACACTTCTATGCAACCCTTCGATGTTGCCTATCATTTCTCGAAAAATCCCGTCTCTGTTCAACCATGGTGGTGGTCCATCTTTTATTGTAAGAACTCTAGTGAATGCGTTGACGTTGTGTCTATAAGGATGATTTGCAGGGAGAAACCTTCGATGACAATCAAACCGGCTACTTTTCCAGCCGCCTGCAACTGAAAGGATTTTATCTCGTCAAGACAATATGGGCAGACAAGACGTCCATGTGTCATCCACCCAGATAACATTGCGTATGCCGGAAAGTTGCTAATTCCCCACATCAATGCAACTCACATATTGCTTTTGAGAGATATCATACGCTTCAACGCCGTCAAGTCACAACATCTTTAATTCTTCAATAAATGGTTGTAGGTATATATCTAGACTTTTCTTTGGATGTTTTGGACATGTGATAAGTATGGATAGAGAGAAATACTCTTTCATCCTGCACATCCCGAGTGGCAAATTGTACGAAGTCACAATAACAGGCCAAATCGATTGTGCCTCACCATTCATCCCAACTGGATTAAACTCATATGTTGACAACCCTAAATAAACATTACGACTTTCAGAAGCAAAAGCAGGGTATACCTGTTGAAAATGCTTCCAAGCCAATCCATCTGATGGGTGATGCATTTTGGCGTCCATATATGTATGTTCTGTGTGCCATCGCATTTGAGACGCAATCCTCTCTAGTTGAAACAAACGCTTCAGTCGATCCACTATTGGCATATAGTACATTCTCTAGTTTGGTTTGTTTTTTCCTTTTCCTTTATTTGGCAAATATATGTCTTCCTCACAAAACCGACACTTGAGTAAGTCCCGATCTCCCGGTTTCCAAAATAGCATGCAGTTATTCTCGCATACATCAATTTTCTGCATCGACATTCCTAGCGAGTTCAGTAATTTCTTCACGTCATAGTATGTCGTAGGAGCTTTGTTAGGTATCAGGAGGACTTTGTTAATAGTTTCCAGTATATCATCCACTGTACTCGCCGAAAATTGTGCTTTGTCTTCACGCTCAATATAAGCAACGCGAGAAACAACTTTGTAATTCCTTCTCTACTTCCTTCATAGAGTGGTTGATTGACAGTTTCAAATGCTTTAAATATGTTGTCTCGACATGGCTCCTCGTTTGTTGTGTTCGGGAAACCATCCTGGTTAGTGTCTTCTTCCATGTTGATATGTCCCTCATGAACATACTCGTTCTCAGTATTCACCGGCATTTGGACGTTCACTTCAGCACGCTCTTTTCATCATTTCATTAACCGGAACGTCATTTTTTCTTGACGATTCATCGTACTTGAATTGATTACAATTCTCACCATGACTCGTCCAGACATAGTAATTTCCTTTGAATCCCATCCGGTAAATATGTTTCACCATTTTCACATCATGTTGTTTCAGATTCCGACATCTTCCACAAGGACATAATATGGTGCATCGCTCTTGAAATCCAGGTTGGTAAGATGCAAAGCTGATTAAACTTTCAACTTCTATTATGAATTCTTTAGATACATCATTTGTATTTGGATCAATTCTACAATCCGTCAACTCTCGATTACGAAAAAAATAATCCATTTTCTAGTAACTTTTCTAATTTATAACTTGTAGATGTATACCAAATGAAGAAAGAACCATCCAAATATAAAACCAAGATACCTACGAATTATCCAGGACCAAAAATTAGTGGCTATTCAATACCATTCACATCATCACAAGTTGTCTGATTGGATTTGCATTTAACAAGATTTACCCACGGAAAAATTTTGTGGGAAAAGTCGTGGGTGTGAGTTAAATCGAATTAACTTTGAGCGGTATAATTAAATTTGAATGATGTAAGCATACTCACGACCTGTTTTTATGGCCAATTTTGTAAGTATACTCCTTATTACCATTAAATAAAGCGTGTGAAATTAAATATAGGTAGTTAAAAGTTTACCCACAACCGATTTTTGTGGCTAAGCTCGTGGGTCCCACATTAAATCACATTAAATTAAAGCTGTGTAATTGATTATGGTGGTTTGAACCTTACCCACGACGGTCTTCATGGTGTACGTTTTAAAATCAATTTAATAAAACTTGACAAATTAATTTTTACGGTTGGACAGTGACCCACGAAACCATTTCGTGGGTAATGTCGTGGCTATTTTACCCACGAACTTTGGTTTGTGTATTTCGTGGTAATTAGCCAAAAATTTACCAATTTTATTTTGTGGCAATTGGCCCACAATTTATTTCGTGGGAAATCTCTGGTAAATATACGCACGAATTGTTTACTGGAAAATGCGTGGCAAATTCCCCACGAAATTGCCACAATTGTTTTCGTGGGTTTTTTCCAGGAAGTATTCCCACGAAAATATTTGTGGGTATGTCGCGGCTATAACCACGAAATAACCATGTAACCTTAAATATATTTTTCGTGGGTCATTCATGGGAAAATCGTTGGTTTTTTGGCTAGCTACGAAAATTTTCGTGGTTGGATTGTGACTATACACGAAAATTTTACTAGTGCAAGTTCATCGTTCTTATGATATGGTTTATAATATTCTTCATTATCATCTCGTTAGATCATTAAAACTTGTTCTTGAGTTTAAAAAGTTATAAGTTGGGATATCAATGATTGAGTTGTTATTAAAATATTAATGATTGATTTGTCACTGAAATTGAACATAAATTGATGATGTGAACTTAGATCTTTAAATGTACTAAAAGAATGTATGAAAACATGGTATTAATCTTTGTATGTTTCTAAAATATTCATGTATTAACCTTGTAAATTTATTGTTCATCTTCCCCAAATGACTCATATGATTTATGTATATGTAACTCGTAAATCATGACATTGAAATGTGAATGTGACATCATAAGTTGTGACCAAAGTCCTAAGCCATATCCAATCTTAGAAATATTAAAATCAAAGTCATATATCTTGATCAACTTTTCTAAAACATAATTGTGAAAATGTTACTAAATTTGAAACAAACTTTTTCTTATAAAACAATTTATGGATATATAATCTACCGGAATTGAACTCGGATGATATAAAGTGGATATAATAGTACAAATCACTAGTTTATATGTCATATTAAAACCATCAAACACTCATTAATAACTAAAGACGTTTCTGTTGCTAGAAAATCTTAACTATATATTCATTTCAAATGAACCTAGACATCCAAAAACTAGTTGAACACCATTAGCCATATCACCTCCTTCATCCAACAAGAATCAAGCGTTTTTATTTAACCGATTAACTAAACCAAATTCAATGAAGACCATAAATTGGTACATCTAGTTTAACTCTTTTCATTTATGTTATCAGTATTATACATCTTGTAACTGACCCTTTAAAAACTGAACTAACATCAATGTATAAATCATAAACTATTTTATAAAATAAATCTTAAGGTTTTCTATACGAAAATTTTCCTTTTTACTCATTTATTTTATCTATTTCATTATGATTTGTGGTTTCCACTTGGATCATAATCTTTATCCCTTTAAGAAAGTCTGCATCCAAAAGAGATATTGTTTGGAATCAAACCATCACATCGATTCTATCCCAAAGTTTCTTCACTGTCGATTACAAAAATTACATAAGAGAATTAACGAGTTACTCTTTGCAAACAACATCTCGTAAAGGAAGTCGATCTCTCGAAATGGAGATACAACTCATGACTATTTCCTAAAATTCAAGATGAACAAGAAGGAAGGATAAGAGGTAGAAAGAATAAACCAGACTCTTACATACATGGAGCAAACCCGCTCTCTCTCCAAAAAACTCTCTCACTCTTTTCTCTCCCTCTCTCTCACACACACCATTAACGAACTATCAAAAGTTGTTCTCCATCTCTATCACTTGATGTTGTTAGAAGAAAGATAACATTTTTAATTTATCTTGTGTGAATAATCTTGAAGTAGAGCTTTTGGAATACTCTACTTCAAAGTGAGTCTTTGTTTTCTCATAATAAGCCCAAAACCTCTTTTTAGTTTGGAGTCTTCAACACATGTTTATATTCTTTCTCAATTTCAAGCATCTTCAGATTGGATCAGTATTCAACAAACTCCACCTTGATTCAAATTTAAAGAATCTCCAACTTGTTCTATTTTTTGTTATTTTCAGTCTCCAAATATTTGCATGGCTTAACCTTACGCAAAAACAAAGACTTAACAAATTTAATCTCCACATACTTGATTAAATCGTCAATGAGCTAGACATAATGCTTAATGAATTTTAGTTGTGTAAATTACACTACTCCCTGAATAATCAACATTTCAATGTTTACTTGATTTTTTCAATCTGTTCCAAGTCAATTTTTCATTTATTTTCTTTTGATTTTTTTTTATAACATGGATCTGTTTGAGATTAAACACCTCATTAACAACACTAACAAATTTTAGAACTTGTTAAAATCTATAAGAAAACTCAATACGGTGATATTTATATGAGTTAAACAAACACTAAGATTCCATCATGGCTTCTATTAAACACCACAAAACATGTTTTAGTGAATATATATACTGAAATTGCAAACACAACTATTAGGTTTTATTAGAAAACAATCTCGTATTTCTAATTAGATTAACGTGACTTCGAAAACACTATTTTGAATCACAACTGTAACCTAATAAACCAAAAACCTTGTATATCGATTTGAACACGCAAATAATCATATCGAAGCTTAGATCTTTTCTGATCTTCCTTATAACAAAACACCAAAACACAATGGATTAATCTTTTCTAGATAAAACCCGAAAACCCTCTACCCAGGATCTCATACGATTTCTCTCAAGACTTGCAATCTCAGAAATTGGTGGCACAACCCAATCACTAATCATACGTCTTATCTCTTTCGCCTTCCTTAGAACTGACAATGACCCGATCTCTCTCTTGACACAACTTCTCTTAAGGTTTTTCCTCTTCTGAAATTGGTGAAGATGAAGGCTTGTTGAAGGTCTTCATTTGTAATATCCAAGTTTTTTTTAAGATACACTTGGATATTTTTCTATAATAAGGTTTTCCTTTTTCTTCTTAGGTCTTTGCATTGTTACGATTTCCTTTTTCTTTTGTTTCCTTTTTTGTTCTTAGAACGTTGTCCTTTTTCAGATATTTTGAGTATCTTCTCCCCTTTTTAGCTTAAATATAGTTCTGAATAAAGTCTTGCGCGAAGTATTGAATAATGAGTTGAGCACAACACTTTAAGTCTACAAACAACTTCACAAACTAAACTTGATGCTTCAAACGGAAAAATTCTGAAACAAACAAACCCCATGCAAAAGCCAGATGCTTCAAAAAATATTTTGAGCTTGAACCATACATAACAAATCGCAAGCAACAAACACAAGACACTTTCCCCCCAACCTTTAGAGGTTCCCTACATACCACATGTAAAAACAGACTTCGAGCTCCCCCATAATGACACTTATCCCCCTATTCAAGTGTCCATTTAAGTAAAAGCAAACTTTATTCCAGGCGAAGTAGAATATCCTGAAGTTTCAAAATAACCCCCTTGATTGATGTCCGATCAGCTGCGGTCGAACTTTCTCCTGTAGGAAACAAAGCTCATAAGCAAGCATATCAAGGAGTCGGTACGACATGCTTATCTTCATCTTAAGCAAGGTTCTGATTTTGGACTGTGGAACAAGGCTGATGCTATGGGTTAGTCTTCTGAGTAGACCTCTAAGCAACAATCCCACGATCTTATGAATTCGATCCCACGATTTGCATATCGAACCCAACAGTCTTGCTGGGAGGAAGGTTCGATCGATCATGTATGAGGTTCGATCGAACTTAGGCTCTCACGGATCTGAATACTTCAAGTCTTCTTGTAGTCAATTGATATGATCTTGGGAAGCCTCAAGCATGGAGCTAAAGAAGATCATTGGAGCAGCTTGTATATGGACTTGAGCGTACATATGAAGCTCGCTTGGAATAGATTTGAGAAGTATTAATCACATTTGAAGATTAAAGGGACTCAATCAAGCAACCAATGCGTTTTACCTCAAGTCATAATTCACCTTAGAGGTGCCCAAATTAGTACTCTTTTTCCTAGGTCTGTTTTTATCCTAAAAGGTTTTCTAGACGAGGCTTTAATGAGACTAAGATGAGCACATCCTAGCCCAAGTGTGAATCACCCAAAGAAGAGAAACATTTTCACCAAACCGGTTCCAAGAGAATAAGAATGACCCGGCCATGCACATGACCGGTTCACTTTTTAAAGGAGCATCCTTTGGCGTTTTTAGGGTTTTAAAGCCACTTGGTTTATGATTTCTTTTAGCTTCCTTTTCCCTTTTAGTATTTAAGCACTTCAGGAGCTTGAGGAATGACCAATTTCCTCCTCAACTCTTCAAATTTCCTCTCAATAAACCGAGTGAGAGCCTCAACATAGGGTTGATCAGGGAGTTCTTCTCGGGGTAGGTGGTATCCTCCTTGGTCAACTTCATTTGAATCAGCCATTGGATTAAGCCAAAATTTAAAAGGAGTGTCGGGTAATGATGTGGGCGACAAACGAGCGTGTCAGGTGGAGTATGGGTCGACTAGGTGACGTCCGGTACGCAACAAACGGCAACAGAGGGACGTACGGTATGTACAGATGGTACATGCGCGACAAACTCTCCAAAAACAACTTTTTCTTCTTAAACTTTATCCATATGCATCTATTAATGATCGTTTAAGTTATATTTCTATTGTCCAGTTAGTTGATATTTCAGGACAAGAAGAATGGGAAGGCCATGCGTTTGGACGTTCTTCCCAAGCAATCCACGAGAGAGACCATGCACTCGCTATTGTTCAAGGCACACCCGAGCCTATTGACTTTGTGTTTGGTGATCCTACACCTTGGGAGTCCAAGAAGACGGTTATGAGAAGAATGCCACCACGCTTTTAACCTACCCTTGATGGCTCAAGACGTATCTACTTGGATTGTTATCTGTTTTGCAGGAGCTATCAAATGACACCTTAGATTGGATTCCAGAACTCATTCCCGTGGAAAGACGTGCTTGCGTCTATGTTGATGAATGATGTTGTGCCAGAAGTACCAAGCACACCAAAGCCCCCACCACATAGAGATAAGACGAGTTGACTTACGTTCTTAACTCAACAACGAGCCGATCAACACTTGGAGCAACTAAGGCTTAATTTCGGTCTAATTAGAACCCCAAACTCGTATTGGGGCAACATGGGCTATTCGCATATGGATCTCTCCTCACTTTGGAGGTCCCAATATTTCATTTGGCGACTTAGAGACTTCCCACCGCCCTTATAAGGCTATTGTGGAGTTGAAGATCATGCCCTCTGCCCGTAGATTGCTCAAGACGAGATCATTTTTGCACGACCAACATCCGCACCGCCTTGAACCATTGCGACTTTCGTTCTGAGAAGTTCCTATCCACATGGGTTGATATGAGAAATAACCCAATCGGTTGAGCCATATGTATCCCTTAACTTGGTAATTTTGAGCTTAATTAAGTCATCTATGTTATTGATCTGGGATTGAGATTAATGGTTCAAAATTTTAGTCCATGTTCCTTTACGAAGAGAATTGAAAAAGTTTCAGGTCTTGAAGAAGAACAACAACACACCTTAGGGCCTATTGTCAAAGTGCTAAATGTGGAGGAAGAAGAAGCATATGTGAAGACAATGGGAGTGATTGATCAAGAACCAAAGCACTTGGAACCTGTCCAAAGGAGTATAAGGCCCATGCCTAGGCCACCAAACCATGAAGACCATTGGAGAGCTAAAGGAGTTGTGCCATACTTGGAGTTACACATGCTCCCCCACGTCCTTAGAGCCTCAACGACTCAAGAGGAGACCTTCTTGGCATGGACACCACCAGCCCCTCCTTGGTTCATCTAGACCCATGTCTTGAGATGTCATCTTTCGCATAGGTTGATCCGAGAAATCACCCAAACGGCTGAGTTATTCCCATCCCTTAACTTAGTCCTTTTATGCTTAGCTTATAAAATCTATGTTATTGTTGACTTGGGATTGAGAATGATGTAAAATTTACTATGGGAACCCAAAATTAACTTTAATGGCATGTCATTAAACTATGGCTCAATTTCTAGGCTGGATAAGACTGGTTTTGTATACTCTCTTGTAGGACAAGCAGATTTAAGGATAAATATTTTTCAAAATAGAGAGTATGATGTGATCCCTGGAAGCCTCAAACATGGAGTTAAAGGAGGATCATTGGAGCAGCTTGTAGCTGAGCTTGTAGATGGACTTGGGCAATACACGAATCACGCTTGCAAGAGATTTGAGGATATTCATCACATTTTAAGATTAAAGGGACTCAATCAAGCAACCAATGTGTTTTAGCTCAAGTCATGATTCACGTTAGATGTGCCCGAATTAGTTTCCTAGGTCTAGTTTTCTCCATAATAGTTTTCTAGACCGAGTTCTAATGAGGCTAAGATAGGCACATCCTAGCCTGAGTGTGAATCACCCGAAGAAGAGAAGAATCTTCACCAAATCGATTCCAAGAGAAGGAGAATAACCGACCCATGCACACGACCAGTTCTCTTTATAAAAGAGCTTCATTTGGCGTTTTAGGGTTTTAAAGCCACTTATTTTAGGGTTTCTTTTAGCTTCCTTTTCCCTTTTAGTATTTAAGCACTTAAGGGGCTTGAGGAACAACCAATGTCCTCCTCAACTCTTCAAATTTCCTCTCAATAAACCGAGTGAGAGCCTCAACATAGGGTTGGTCAGGGAGCTCTTCTCGAGGTAGGTGGTCTCCTCCTTGGTCGACTTCATTTGAATTAGCCATTGGATTATGCCAAAATTCAAAAAGGAGTGTCGGGTGATGATGTAGGCGACAAACGAGCATGTTGGGTGGAGTATGGGTCGACTAGGTGACGTCCGGTACGCGACAAACGGCGACAGTGGGACATGCGATACATACAAATGGTACATACACGACCAACTCTCCAAAAAGCAACTTTTTCTTCGTTTTCTCTTGATGATGTCTTCTTCAACCTTGCACGACACAACAAAAGAACACCAGAGATCAGTTCTTAGACTCCATTAAAGCACAAACACGAGCTCAAACAAAGATATAAAATATAGCCAATTTAAATGAGGGAGAGTTGCAAACTTTTGAACAAGACTTGAGAAACAAGAAAATAGAAATGTTTTTGTTTTTTCTTAAAGGCTTTCGAAGATAAAAGAACTTAGCAAAGATAGATCTAAGAAAAAATTGAAACAAAACTACTAAAAACTTGACTAAGCTTAAGAAAGGTAAAATCTTTTTGGGTTTTTGGTTTTATAAAGCCAAGATCGAGAGAAAACAAGGCATAAACACATATAACATGAACAATCAAAGAGAAAACGAAAAACTTCTGTGTTTTTGATTATGAACCTACGAAAATAACAAGCTAAAAGAAGAAAGATGAGATCTTTAAGAAAAAGTAGAGGAAACTCCTTGTCTTTGGCTGAGATCTCTTCAAGTGGTTCTGATACCACTTGACACGGTCTCCCTTGGATGATCGAACCACAATTTGAAGAGAGTGGTCGGTCGAACGCCTTGTGGCTGCAGTCTGAAACTTGAAACACCTAGGAAGAGCAAAGCTATGGACTTGAGTTACACAGGTTCATGATGGAGGAAAGAAGGCTAAGGAACCGAGGTTGGTCGAGGGAATATGAGAAATGGTTGAGGAGTTGCAAGATGGTACGAATCCAACGTTGGAACGTGTGTACGGTGGTACGGGCGATGGCGATGAGGAACTTGGTCGGGGATGAACAAGAGGATGGAATGAAAAGGACCACCAAAGTCGTTAGGAAAACCTTGGATACATCTTGAAGAACATAGGATACGACTCACCTAGGGTTTTCTTGCTAAGATACTGCAAACTTAGAAGAAATGAGCTACCTTGAGAGAATTCTCGGTTTTCATGAAAAAGATAGCTAAAGAAATGAGTTTACTTACAAAGGAGTTTAAATACTCTAACTTGAAATGAAAAGAAGCAAAACCCTAAAACATATGGGGTATTAAAACGCAGAGTTGAGATAGAGAGGGAAAAGGAAGCTAAGGTAAAAGAGCAACGTCATATTTTGGCTTAAGTCTCGGGTTGCTTCATATCTTGGCTTCCTTGGTGGTTCATGTGAAGTCTATGATTGAGATAAGGGGACACATTAAAACCTTGGTGAGAAAATCAATTGTGATAAAACTCAACCGAAGGAAAAAAGTTCTCCACTTTCCATGAACCGAAGATGGCACTTTGAGGCAATGAAATGGCTTTTGGTCTTCTTCAAACTCCAAGTGTTGGTTGTGGTCCACTAATCCTCTTGAAGCGTGTATCAAGGCTCCAACAAGCCTTTGAACTCTTCCTCGAGTGATGGGCTCGGTGGGAATTTGGAGAGATAGCTTATCTTGAACGGCATTTGCATCTTGGCTCTCCATGATCATATCATCATATCTCTTTCTTAACACAACTTCTCTCAAAAAATTTCCTCTTATGAAATTGGTGAAGTTGAAGGTTTGTCAAAGGTCTTCATTTATAATATCCAAGTTTTCTTTTTTTAGATACAATTGGATATTTTCCTGTAAGAAAGTTTTCATTTTTCTTCTTAGGTCTTTAGACCATTACGATTTCCTTTTTTGTATCTTTTTTTTTCTTAGAACTTTTCCTATTTTGAACACCTTCATATACCATTTTGCAAAACTGACTAATGTGTCGACCAATTCAGTTCTCCTCATACACTACAAGAAACAGTGAAACTGGGACTGCAAATTGCGATCACGACTGTGGTCGCAAAGAATTGAGACTAAAACACAACGAATTTAAGACTGGATTGGGATTGCAAAGTCGCGGCCGCACTATGGTCGCACATTTGCAACCACATAGTACAGTCGCAAAAATGCGACCACAATACCATGACACCGCGACTGATTTAGGACCAGACATGGTAGTCGCACATTGGTCCTAAATCATGCGACCACTTTGCAACTATATACAACCACTTTCCTACTGCGTTTAACAGTTGTAATACGGTGGCAAATTTGCGACCACATTTGCCACCGTTTTTTCCGCAGTTGCAATTCAATCCTAAATCAATGGCAAAATTGTTGGTAGAACACGTTTTTAAACCACAAAAATTAGTGTACCTAACTGTTGCTACCACTAAGTAGTCTCAATGTGGTCGCAAAATGATGAAAAAATTGTCTATAAATAGCCACTTAAGGTCCTTACAAAATAATGCTCACCAAAAAAGGTCCTTACAAAATAATAAGAAATTTTTTTAATAAAGAGTGAATAAAAAAAGATATGGCAGGGCAGCATAACAATTGAAATAGTAGAGAGTGGATGTATCAAAGGATCGATGAGAGGACGAATAACTTTTCGGACGAATTTACTGATGGGGTAAAAGAATTCATGAATATGGCAAACAATCAACCAATAACGCAAAGTATTGGAGATAAATTTTACTGTCCCTGTAATAGCTGCAAGAACAACAAACTTTTACTGGGACGTGAAATTTGGATGCACTTATATAGGAGAGGATTTATGCCAAATTATTATGTTTGGTTTCGACATGGAGAAGAATTGAATGTTGATTTAGGAACAAGTTCTAGTGTCAATTTGAATGAACAAAATCGTAGTGATCGTCAAGAAGAGGAGGGTAATAATCTGGGTGATAAATCATATGTATTGGAGATGGTTTATGATGTATTTAATGAAAATTTGATCCTTGATGACCAAAATCATACTAACGATCAAAACCCAGAAGAACCAAATGAGGAGACAAGAAAATTTTACAAAATGTTAGAAGCTGCAAAAAATCAATTGTATGATGGTTGATGAAGGGCACTCACAATTATCTATAGCGGCTCGGTACATGAACCTGAAGGTAGATTTTAATATGGGTGAAAAATGGGTAGACGGTTGGGCTCAACTATTTACAGAGTATCTGCCAGATGAAAACCAAGCAGCGTGTTCATATTATGAGACAGAGAAATTGATGCGTAATTTAGGTCTCCCGTATCATACAATTGACGTGTGTATGGAGAATTATATGATCTTCTGAAAAGGAGATGAAAAATTAATTACATGCAGATTTTATGAAGCACCTAGATATAAATGTAGTGACAAACGAACAAAAATACCATATAGTCGTATGTGGTATCTGCCGGTGGGAGACAAACTTAAGAGAATGTATCATACCGAGAGATTGATAAAGCTATGAGATGGCATGCGGAGCATGAGACAGAGGACGAAAACATGATTCATCCATCAGATGTAGTGGAATGGAAACATTTCCAGCAGCTACATCCTATATTTGCCGGAGAACAAAGAAATGTATACCTCGGATTGTGCACGGATGGATTTAAACCATTTGGAATGTCACGAAATCATTCGCTATGGCCTGTGATTATTACTCCCTATAACTTGCCCCCATGTATGTGTATGATTTCAAAATTTTTATTTATGATAATTTTGAATTCTGGACCGAAACATCCACGAGCAAGTCTTGATGTTTTCCTCCGACCTCTTATTAATGATTTAAATGAGCTTTAGTGTACTGGAGTTGAGGCATACGATATATCAACAAGAGAGAATTTTAACTTAAAAGCAGTATTGATGTGGACGATCAATGACTTTCCAGCATGTGCGATGCTTTTCGGTTGGACGACACATGGTAGATTATCATGTCCAATATGCATGGATGATACAAAGGTCTTTCAGTTGCCAAATGGAAGGAAGACGTGTTGGTTTGATTGTCATCAGAGATTTCTGCCTCCAAACCATCAATTACAGAAGAATAAAACAAATTTTTTAAACATAAAACACGCTTTGAATGATTTTTCCACCGTGCGACCACTTAAGGATATTTGCTATTCTTCTATTTTACAATGTGTAAACTCATTCCTTTTGAAATTTTTATTAGTGTAGACCATAATAAATAATAACACCAACTTAAAAAATGTATACCAATAATGTATTCATAAATTATTTCACCCACCTACCATTATTAATACATAAGTATGTAATAAACAAGAACGACGAAGTATGTAATATGCTTTCAATCAAACTACATCAATCGAATCATGATACGATTTTTCTAATATATAACTATTTATGGAAACCAATGTTTTGAAACGAATACATGTTATGCAAAATAAAATACGATCCATTCCAAAAGTGATTTTCTCTATTATTTCGAATTTAAGATATATATATATATATGTATATATAATATTGTTCGAAAGTACCAGATAATTATTCTTGCTCAACTAGTTATGAACACATATGATGTTATCTGTTTGTATCTCTGTAACAAGTTCGATCCACGAAGATTGTGATTTTCATAAAAAAAAATTTTGATATTAAGATATATATCCAAGTTAATTTATGAGGTTACCCATTTTCATGGATGTCACGGGTTTGATTATACTCGAGTTCTCATTTTTTTTAACAGCACCGTAAACCACACTAGGGTTTTCGCACTATGCGACCACAGAAGGACCACATGAGCGGTCGCATAGTTCTAGATCTAATCTAAAACGCGTTTTCTCCCCCCTTCATCTCATTCACATCGAACCTCCGAGAAAACGAAAGAGTTTTCGTCCTACTCCACTCATGTCGTCGTCGATGACTGGAAGAAGCCAACAGGTCCGAGGCGGCTCGCCGAGAGGCTCGTCTCAAGGAAAGGGCCGAGGCGGCTCATCTGGAGGCTCTACTCAAGGTTCCAGAGGAGTATTGCCCGATCAATACTCGTTTTCTCCTCGGTCTCTCCCCATCTCGCCGGAAGTTCGATCTACGTTTCAACAACCACCACCAACGTCGTCGATCTGTACACTATCGCCGACGCCGTCACTCGGACTGCCAGAAGAAGTCGCCGACGAGACTCACCAACAGTCTTCTCACAGTCGTATGGCTCTGATCCGCCTCGATGACCTCCTTAGCACACCCGATTGTCACCTAACCATGAAGGTCTTATCTCCTCGTGACATTGGAACTAATTCGATATGGTAAACATTTTCAACTTTATTAAAATTAGATCGAATCTGAAATTAAAGAATGGTAGAATAATATTTGAGATTTGCATTTCGATCTGAGATTTAGAATTGATATATGAGAATTCAGATTTAGATATGCAAAGTTAAATTTTCAGATTGGTTTTACAAATTTTAGAAAATGTTACAACCATTTTCTTATAAATTTTTAATGATTTTTAAAAAATCAGATTGGTATATGCTAATTAAAATTTTCATATTCGTTTTACAAATTTTAGAAATGTTAGAACAATCTTTCATAATTTTTTTGATTTTTTAAAAGTTTCAGATTGATATATGCGAATTATAATTTTCAGATTGGTTTTACAATTTTCTAAAATATTACAGCAATTTTTTTTAATTCTTATTGATTTTAAAAAATATTTCAGATTGATATATGTGAATTAAAATTTTCATATTGATTTTACAAATTTCTAAAATATTATAGCAATTTTTTGTATTTTTATTGATTTTCCAAAATATTTCAGATTGATATATGTAAATTAAATTTTCAGATTTGTTTTACAATTTTCTTAAATATTACAGCAATTTCTTTTATAATTTTTATTGATTTAAAAAAAAATCTACTTAATTTAAAACTATTAATCCCATTTTGTTTTGGATTTTAAAACTCTAGCATAATTATTTTTTAATTATTGAGATTTTCTAGTGATTTTTATAATTTTCGCAATTAGTTATATAATTTTTAATGATTATTTTAATATTCACATTTTGTATTAGGTTTAATTGTGATGACGGTGAGTTGGCACTTGCGATTTCCAAACTTATGAAAGAGAAATTAGACGGGTCTTACTACAATTGGACGGTGACTCCCCACATATCCAACATCGATTTTTATCGATTTCGCGGTAATTTTTAATATTTTTTATTTTGAATGGTCTTATTTTTAACTTTTTAATATTCTTTAATTTTTTTACTAACTCAATTTTTATTCTATATAGCAAACTTACACTTGGGATCGAATTATATGGAAAGAGTTTAACAAAGTAGCCCAACGTCGGCTAAAAGGCATAATTTCTGACGAGAAGAGGTGTAAAAGGCCGGTGTGGATTTCAGAGCCATTGTGGAATACAATGTGCCAACATTGGGCAACCACATAGTCTCAGGAGAGGAGCAACAATGCTTCGAACTCTCGAAATTCCCAATGTGACGGACTCGGGTCCCACAAACACTTGGCGGACCAAAAATCATATCTCTGCATCCAGCAGAATTGGTAAGCTAAATTTTATCTTCGTTTAATTTATTATAAAATGATTCTAACATGATTTTAAAAAATTTCATTGTAATCTTGAGAAAAGGGAAGTCCGGCTAATATTGGTGATGATGAGTGGGATGAAGAATTAGCTTTGTACGCAGAATCATTTGGCGTAGCTTATGAAAGACCTTCGGACTAAAGACCCCAAGATGCCATATTTTTTTACCCCTGCCACCGCCTCAGACCCTGAGGATCGCTTCTCTTCGGGTTTAGGTGGAACGTCTTATACCGCCAAACAATTAAATCCGTTTTTTATTTCTCTTAACTCTAGAACTTGATGTTTTCTTGTTTAATATTTATAAGAATTTAGTTTTTTTAAAAAAATTTAATCAATTAAATATTTTATTAATCAATTTAAATAAAATTAGTGATTTAAAAAAAAACATTTGGTTGCAAAGTTTGTAACCACTTTGCAACCACAACTATTGCCACCACTTTGCAACCACAGATATTGTCATCATATTACACCCACGAATATTGCCACCACATTGCAACCACAAATATTGTCACCACTTTGCAACCACGGGTATTGCCACTCCTTTGCAATCGCGGTTATTGCCACTACTTTGCAACCACACTTATTGCCACCACTTGCAACCAAAATAGTGGTGGCAATAAGGTTGCAAATGAACGACTGCGTTGATTGGTCGCATATTGAGTTTTCATAATGCAGTCACACATTGTAGTCGCAAAAATGAGACTGCAACAGTATGGTTGCAGTATAATTATACTTTTGCGATCAATATGCAACAACGTGTATTAACGACCAAGAATTTGCGACCATGTCTTTGGGTCGCAATATGGTTCTTAATTCTATATTAGCAACCAAATTGAGACCCATCTTGTGGTCGCAAAGTCGTTGTTTTCTTGTATATTGGCTTTTGAATCAAATCGTTATTAATTCGCGAGCATAAAACTAGAAACATATTGGTTTCAAACCTAAACCATTCTTTGATTCAACGCTCACTACGGATCATTCTAATGCTATATATAGCGTTATATGTCGCATTGGTCATAGTGACGATGCATTCCATTTGGAACTTGAAAATGAGAGAGTGACGCAATTTAGAATATAGTATTTCGATAGAAAACATTTACATTCTAGCTTCATATGTAACAAGATTTAGATTCTAGATTCAAATAGTTCCCTGACCTTGAGTTTATAAGTACTTAATAGGGTTTCTATCTTTGAGCACTAAAAGCCAAAACAAGGGTTCCTTAACAAGGATTGAGGAGTAATGTATGTCTTACAGATAAAGAAATAGAGGAAGAGATCATTCTTTACCTTTTGAATGGTCAACAGATTCTTGACCCTTTAGAACCAAAATTATTGAAGATATGATCATATATGCAGAATGATTTGATTATAACTGTGGATCATCACAGTCTATAGGTTTGAGTTTTGTTGATCACTGAATTTTCGGAAAAGGACTCAAAATGCTCGTTTTACTTCCATTACCTCCCTGCGCTAAACCCATTTGACATGATCATGCTGGAAAATACAGTCTCTCAGGTGTATTTACTTTCGACAACCAATAACAGAAACTGCATTCATCAAATTTCTTCACTCCTATGAACTTATTCAGGAACCAGTTTATTCTTTCGTGGAAATTTCACACAAAAGTTAAAAGTCTTTTCTCAACTGTCAGGATAAGTCTTTATACACACCACTCTTAGCTTCAGCAACAAGTATGATTCCAGAGGTTTCCATTTCACCAACCGGTTCCATTCCATAATCAATTATGTAGGACCATACCATTTATCTCTGGTCTCAACACCAACAAAGTGCAACCATGTTTCTCATGATCCATGATAGGAACCACAACTTCATTCTTCTAGCAACCTACTTAGATGTTCATTATATTGTCATGGAAGACTCAGCAACATGGAGTTAATCAAACTCACGTCGATCTCATCGTTCCTTTTCCGTCTTGTTTTCTTCATCACCATTCCCTTTCAAATTCCATCATTATTGGACTTAGACATGAAACCATCATGTATGTCATTCTTCACCATTATATGCAATGCTCTCGGACAACATATGTAGTAGACTACTCACTAATACTCGTCAATAAACTGAAACCATTAATCTTCTCAAGAACGTATAATACATTTGCATCTT
>OVAO01000181.1:373-15464 GCA_900406285.1 Biscutella auriculata
ACCGCCACATTCCAACGGGAAACTCGTTATCCAAGGGATTGAAGGAGGAGGTTTCGAGTTTCAAGCTTCTTTTCTACCTCAAGTAGTTGCAAAACTAGTTATGGATGTTGAGTTTTTGGAGTATGTTGACATTGCTTCATGATTTTATCATATGTTTTTAATAATCTTTCTATTGAATTATTCATGAGATAAAAAGAGAACGGTTAAGGTCTATTCAAAGCTAAAATTATAAATTGCATACTTATGTTCAGAGTTATACGTGGCAACTAATCTCAAGAGTTGAGTAAATCAAGAGTTGAGTAAATAGCACCCCCCGAGAGGAGAGAGATTTCTTGTCCTTCATTCATCAACAGGGGAATGTGGTTTGTTGGGCAATCTCCGGCCATGCACAAAGCTACTGAACAAATGCAAAGCTCGTGAGGGCTGCGCATAAGGCACCATATGAGCCGCTCCTCTCACCGTTGCAAACGTCAGCAGTTTTCCATACTCCGTGGCCCACCCACCAACCTAATCACAACCCAGATTTACAATCGGTTTGAGAAACTTGATGGTGGTCGCTAAATTGTTTAACGGTTTAGGAAACAACCTGTCCTTTGTGGAACCAAGCTCCATAGGGAACTGTGACCTTGAACTTGAGATCGTGAGCAAGTTCTCGCACAAGAGTTCTTGAACCAAGAAGTGGAACTACAGAATCTTGATCTCCACTGCAATTTCAACAAAGCTGAGTGTTTAGCTGCAGGATACATGAGCAGAAGGAGATAAGTGGAGGGGGATCTATAATTATAATAAAAGTATTTACCTGAAGATCCAAACAGGAATGTTGTTCTGTATAATCCTCTTAAGAATTGGAAGCATGTCTATGTTCCCGTCAACGTCAGAGTAATTTAACTTGCTGTGAAAAGCAAAGTGAACAATCAAATAGCAGTCACTATAGAGAGTTTTTTCAGATTTATGATCTATAATATATGAAAGATAATGAAATACTATACCTGCTGCACATAGACCATTCGTAAGGTAGATGAGTGCGGTTCGCATGAAGAGCTTGCTGTACCTCTGGGAGATTGAGATAGAACTTTCTTTCAAAGCTCATACAAACATCCACTCCCACGCTTATCTTGGTGGCCTGATAACCATTTTTCAAAACTGTAAAAAGACAATTCAACAAAAAAGTTTTGTTGGTGGAGCCTAAAGATGGAAAGGGGATTAACCATTTTCTTGAGCCTGAGCTCTTGCTCGACGATAGATGGGTAGCATACGTCGAGGATAACATCGTAATTGTTAACATACCCTGAGACGATGTTGTCGGCTTCACTCGTAGCAGCGTTACACTCCTTGCTTACATTATGGGGGTTTGCAAATGTGTAATCTTCAAAGTCACATTGGCTCATGATTGTGAGTCCAACTTCATCAGAGATCATCCCATGCGACCAGAAGAACTCGTATGTAGCAGGAGCGTCCCTGTCAAGCTTCAGAAGTGGATTCCCTATCTGATCAGAATCAAAAATGACTAAGAAATCAGAAGAGAACCAAAAGAGTTGATGGAACGTCAAGAAAAAGGCTCTTTTGCTTACTGCAACGCCTTTGACGTTGAATTTGAACCCACTTGAGCGTGAATTGTAGTTAAGAACCGCATCAGCTAACTGAGGCACGTAATGCCCTGCGAGATATATAAATATATATGTTTATAGACTCTATACTGATGCTTTTACAACTAACTTCCAAGAGAACTCATTCATATGAAAGACAAACCTGCATAACTTTCGCCAGTGAGAAAGAGGTCACGAGACTTCAACTCGGGGAACTTGTTGAACCATCTCAACAAGAACACGAGCATATCGCTAGCTGTTCAAATGCAGAACATGTCTTAAGAACAACAGTCCTCTAAATTATAACATAGTGAGTAATATCATCTGAAGAAAGGGGTTTCTAAAAAGAAAAGATTTTACCAGTAGATTCATCCCCAGCGTTGTAATCAGAGCTGCGGTTAGAGTAAGACCATCCAACTCCCGCAGGTGATTCCACAAATAGCAAGTTCGAGGCTACACATTTTACAAACAAGAGATAGTAGGATCAGATGTAGAATCAGTATTCTCTGTTCTGAACATAAAATTATAAAAAAAAAACTTTTTTTAGAAAAGCTATCGAAAATAAACCTTTGTGCCAAGACATTGAGTTGATGCGGAGGCCACGGCCATCGCCTGTGGGGTAAAATGGACCCAACTCAGTGAAAGCTCCTCCACCAATAGAAGAACAACCTGGACCTGCAACGAGAACCAGAAATTCATATATTCACAATAATAACAAACTTTTTGATTCCCAAAAGGAAGTATCTTAAAAAGGCAACAAAGAGAGTATAGCAAAACACAAACCTCCATTGAGCCACAAAGTTAAGGGTTTGGTGTTGGGTTGCTTTTCAGCTTCTACAAAGTAATAGAACAGACTCCGACCAGCTTTGATGTCAACATCAACATATCCGGCAAACTGTCTAAAACCGACCTTGGGTTGACCAGGCAGTCTCACCACCAAATCTTCTTCCGGGTAACCAGCTGCAAAACTACAAGTATATCCTAGGGTCACCACCACCACAAACATCGCCAGAGCCATGGACACCTTCCCCATCATCCGCATTTAGCCACCTGAAAAACCAGTAACGTGTAACTCGAGGAACAGAACAATTGAATACTGATAAGAAACAAAGCTATGAAAACCAGTCAATCTTATCCCAATTCACCAAATGCCCAAGCCAAATGCTTCCTAATTGCTCTTTAATCTGTCACATTTAGTCCTACCATAGATATTGAGTTGACTACCTTCTTCAAAGCTTATCAAAATACATCATGGCTTGAAGATCGCAGGTCATCAAGAATTGACTAATGACAACAAAAAACCTTATCTATGCATTTTCTGAACCCTAATGAGCAGACAGAGAGTATAAATTGCATCCGTCTTAGTCTTACCCATAAAAGAAAAATGGCAAATCGAGGAGATTATTCCATGCAAAAGCGAAAATGTGAATGCAGATTCCATAAATTGAAACAGAGAAGAAACATAGACGAAAGGACGAGAAATTCAGCAAAGTACTGACTTGTAGAACAGTGGAGAGAGAGAGAGAGAGGGGGTAGTCGAATCATTCAGCGACAAAGATTAAAAGTAAAATTAATAAAAAAATCAAACTCGAAGCACTTACTTCGATAGAAGACTAGAAAACTGTGAAGAGAAAACTTGGAGAGGGGGAAGTGAGATGAACTCAGAGACCGAAGAAGTTGTGTCTTGAAAAGAGAGTGAAGAGGTTAGGAAGACGACAAGAGAAACATAAGAGATGTCGTCATATAAATTTTTGTACGGTTATGATTTTAGTAGCTCAATAACATTTTCCAGACTTACAGTCTCGCCCGTTGGATTTCGAAAACTTTGAAACGGCATGTACTTTACGTGTTCTTTTTATACAGTTCTTTGACGTCAGTTTACTAGTAAAAACATCGTGTTGTTTACAGTGCTCGTTTTCTTTCCTCTTATGATCTTTTCTTAAATAGTATGTTTACATTGACATTGATATTATTATTGTCGACAAAAAAAGAATATATTATTATGTTGCTGAATATACTAAAGAATATGTTTCAGATTGTCCATTGGAGAACATTAACCTAAAAAGCATTTATAAGCCCTCAATATTCTCTTTTCTGCTAAATTAATTAACTAGGTTTGACTTGTAAAAAGCATTAATCCCATTAATATGCTCAACCAATCAAGGTCATTACTGGCTAAAAAGAGTATGCTAAATTATGAGAATAAGACCTACAACTAATTTTGTAATTATTAGAAAAATGATTTTCTACTTCTAAATTGAGCGAAACTACTAATCTGAAAACAACTTAGATCAACCAACTTGTATTATTATAAGATGATAGTGAAAGAAAGTAAGCTTATACCTTCCAAATACTTTTAAATACAATAACTGCGTATAAACCCAAAGTTTTTTCAATCTTTTCCTTCCATTTTTTTAGGATTTCGTCTTTATATCGTCTTCGTCTTAAAGTCTATTCACAATCAAAAGAGTCCTTATCTAATATACCATATAAACAAATCAATATTTCGAAATCAAACCCACAAAGTTTACAGACTATACTGAATATGAATCAGCTAAACTGCGATTTAGGAGTCATCCAAGGAAGATCCTCTCCACACACACCTTCAGTAATACTCTCCTCCGCCTCTGTAGCAGACCTGATCCTCAGCAAAGGCCTTCTCGGCGGAAGAACCGGCAAAGGCGCCTCACCGCGTATAATCCTCACAGCCTCTTTAACTGTTGGCCTCTTCTCACTGTCAGGATGCGCACAAACCATCCCAACCATCAACACCCTTTCCATTTCCTCTGCATCAAACTCTTTCATCAGCATTTTGTCAGCACCATCCATGACCTTTCCTTTCTCCCAGAGACTCCACATCAAATCCACAAGCACTGCGCCATCATCTCCCACCGGTCTACGCCCCGTACACACCTCAAGAACCACCACTCCAAAGCTGTACACGTCGCTTTTCTCAGAAGGCACACCTGTGTAAACGTATTCAGGTGCTAAGTATCCCATCGTACCTGCTGGAAGCGTAGGTGCTCGTCCGGTTAACAATTCACTGTGCTCATAAACTTCAGCTAAACCAAAATCCCCAAGCTTGGCGTTGAACTCAGCATCAAGCATTATGTTACATGTCTTGACATCACGGTGAATGATCTGTCTCTCGCATTCTTCGTGTAGATAAGTAAGTGCGGAGGCCACACCGAGAATAATGTTTACTCGCTGCTTCCAAGTTAGGATGACAACTTCTTCTGGTTGCTCAGATGAAGGTTTCTTGTGGAGGAAATCACTCAAACTTCCGTTGGGTAAGTACTCAAAAACTAGAGCTGTCTCTGTTCCTTCGCTACACCAGCCTTGGAACTGAACAAGATTCTTGTGCCGCAAGTAACCAGTCATGGTAGTAAACTCTGTGGTGAAAGGGTTGCGGTTACACTGTGGCCAGTGGGCTCGATCAAACCGTTTTACAGCAACGGATCCTATGGAAGGTATTGAGCCTCTGTACACAGTCGCTGAAGCTCCTTGACCCACAATTGTGGTCTCGTTGAATCCTAATGTTGCAGATTTGATCTCAGCTAAAGATAATCTTCCCGGGATTCTATTAAGCCCTGAGTTTGTATCTCTACCTCCTCCTTCAACATTCCTTTTCTTGCCTCGAATCAACGAGAAGACAATAAACGCCGTGAGAATTGCAATCGCAGCCAAACCGGGAAGTAAACTCCAGAATGGGATCCTTAATCCAACAACTGAAACCCTAAAGTTGATACCTTTACCGTGATTTTTCCTAAGATTGTCGCCTGAGCAGGCCAAACACTCTTCAGTTTGCTCCTCTTCTTCTTGAATTGAATGAGGACGAGAGCCAAATGTTCTGAATTTCCATCGCTCGACGATATGCAGAGCTGAGCCAGCAGCGTTAGAAGCAGAGAAGCCAACGTGCATATACTCCTTGAATTTTCCGGTGAGATCGATCTGTGCGGCTAAAACCGGACTCGTAGGCTTAACTCGTGAATACCCAACCCAGACTCTGATGAGTTTGAGAGCGTCACTGTACTCAATCCAAGCCATCATCTCTCTCCCACTCTTAAGATCAATCCCTTTAGAAATCGCGTCAACGGAAGCGACGGAGATGATGGAATTAACATCGAGTCCGATATGGTTATCGTTGATATCGCCTTGACCCGGGTCAAAACCAGTATCGAACTCGACGGCAATGAAGGAACCGTCTGGTTCAAGAGACGGATCGGGTAGACCCAAGAAACCGTTGGAGAAGACGAAGGATTCAGCATTGGAAGTGATCAAGAAAGCGAAGCCATCGCCAAATGGGCAAGGAGGAGAAGCGATGATAGAGAAGGAGAAGCGGCAGGAGAAAGAGGCGGTGGTGTTTGTGGAAGGTTCGAGGAATTTGATTGGGTAAATGTAGAGGGCACGGCCGATTCCGGAGGAGGAGTTTGATGGCGACGAGGTAAAGCAAGGCTGTTGCTGGGTGAGGGAGATGGTACGGTCGCGAAAGAAAGCGTCGCCATAGAGAGTTAAGTTGTGCTCCGACGGCGTGAAACGGCGAGAAAGTGCGGGAAAATCTTGGGATAGAAAGAGAATGAGGTAGAAGAAGAAGAGAAAAGGAAGAAACTGATTCATCACGTCATGTGTTAGTTTCTTGAAACCTTCTCACTGAAGTAGCTTCAGTTTTGATGTTGAGAGAAGCAGATAATATATACAGTATAAATATATATAAACAGAACCTATGTACGAAAGAAATATTAAAGAAGATGAATTTACAAGCGCATGGTTTATTAAGAGAGTCAGCAACCAAAAATGACATGGGAGATTGAAGGAATGCATGACAACCTTTGAAGATTAATCTGTTATAATTCGAATCAAATTAAAAAAAAACTGGAAAATTACTTTATGGAACAACTCAGTTCTGAGAATAAGCTTGTCTGAGAAACAACCCACAAGAGATATAAGCTCACTCTTTCTCTAAAACTCTGTTCATCTAATCATTACCAAAACCAAACTCAAGAATCAGCATCAACAGTGTCAGTAGCTTCAGAATCTTCTTTCCTCTTCAAGTATTCATTCAAGATTGTAAGCCTAGCAGTCTCAAATGCAAAATACCCTATTGCGGAGAAACAAGCGCTATGAACAACTCGAGGACCCATGCCTCGGGTAAAACCGACCAAACCTTCCTCTTTTAGTATCTGTCTCACTGTGTCAGTCACACCGGAATACACAGTAGCACCAAGTTTGTTCACTGCATCCCCCTGAATCTGTGTCATAAGCCTAGTCTTTACCACATCAAGTGGTGTGGTTATTGAAGCAGATATACCACCAGCAAATGCACCACAACAAACACTCTGCAATGGCTCAAGATGGTTCTGCTTCGTTTTCTCCAAAACAGCAGCTTTTAAGTATTCAAACGACGAGTAACTTAATACTCCAGCTGGTAAATTCCTCAACAATGTAGCAGAGTAACCAGCATAAAGCCCCATAATTCCATCTTTCTCAAGAATTCTAAGCAAAACTTCATACGATCTACCACCAGCTCCAACTTGCATTCTCTGTGTAATGAGCTCTTTAGGAACCATTATAGCTGAAGAGATTATATTTCCCATGGCACCAGCAGTAGGAGGAATGAGAACCGTAGGAAATCCCGGGAATTTGGAGAAAAGGGACTTACCAAACTCGCAAGTGCCGAAGTACACGGCGGAGGAAAACGTGGATCCAACAATTACGGCGGAGACACCACTGTAAAACCCTAAAATTCCTTTGGCTTGAAATGTCTTCACTATAGCATCGAAGCTGCTACTGTAAAGTAGAGACGCGCCTTTCGTTTGAAGCTTGGTTTTTATTGTGTCAAGCGGATGAAGGCAAACGTAAGTAAATGCCCCGGCGATTCCACCGGCTCCTGCTCCGATGAGTGCACGTTCAAAGACGGAGAGATTCTTCATAAGTGTTTGAGTCTTTGGACTGTTTCGTGATGTTGGTTTGATCCATTTCAAAAATTCCGATCCGGATTTTGCGTGGATTGGATCCGAGACTGACGCAGATGCAAATGGCAGGTTAAACGAAACGGATCTTCCAAACTTTGCAGTGGGTTTTGAAGATTTATTTGCCTTTTGAGAGAGTCTGCTTAAGGGTTTTGGGATTTTGACGGAGGTGAGATCGGAAAAATGAGTGACGAGGGAATTGAAATCGTTAGTTAGAAGACATTGATTAAGATTTGGAGACGGGAGGCCAAGAGTTTCGGAGAGTCTCGCTTCCATGTCTGATTTTTTTTTAGGGAAGTTGAGGAAGGAGAAGAACCACGCATAAAGAGGAAGCTACTCCAGAAGAAGAAACGGCACGCAGTATAGTAAAGAAAAAACATTAAACGGCATGAAGTTGGCTTGCATTTTCCAAATTATGTTTACAGGGTATGGTTGGGACTTGGGAGGATGATGGACAAGGAGAACCAAACATAATTTATTTTACGGCATGAAGGTGGCATACGATTTCCAAATTAAATCAGATTTGAGTCAATTAGTTAACAAAATNTTAGGGAAGTTGAGGAAGGAGAAGAACCACGCATAAAGAGGAAGCTACTCCAGAAGAAGAAACGGCACACAGTATAGTAAAGAAAAAACATTAAACGGCATGAAGTTGGCTTGCATTTTCCAAATTATGTTTACAGGGTATGGTTGGGAGGATGATGAACAAGGAGAACCAAACATAATTTATTTTACGGCGTGAAGGTGGCATACGATTTCCAAATTAAATCAGATTTGAGTCAATTAGTTAACAAAATCACACACACTCTTTGCAAAATAACGCCAGAGATTCTCTATATACAGAGCAATGCCAAAGATGGAACTCTAAAGCATCAAAATCAAGACAAGCCTAATAACTGCTTTCTATGTTTTTTTAGTCGTTCGTTTGTTTAGTTTGGTTCATGTCTGGAACTGAGATCGGGATCTATCCGTACCACGAATGTTATATTTGTCATATACTCTTTCACGATTCTCGGACCACCATGCCTCTGCTTGTTGTTCCCTGAATCTTCTCCGACTTCATAAACAACCACGTTGGTATTATTAATCTATATCTCTGCTAGAAACTAGAATGCATTGAGATTGTAGAATGTTACCTAAAGCGTACACGTTTGAGATCTCTGGTTCCATCACCTAGGGCTAATAGTGTTATATAAACACCAGGTTCGTACTGTTCGATCCACTCCGCTTCCACTTGAGAAGCATTTGATACTGATGCTGCTGAGCTTCTTGAGTTTCGACCATCTTCTGAAAAACCATTACTGATTCGAATCCCCTCACTTAGCATTTCGTCTCTTCCCATGCTTGCATCTGTGTTTCTTGGCGATTGGGAATTTCTCCAAAGTCCATTCATTGAACGTGCTGGTAGAGCCAAAGGCGATGCCAGAGAGCTCCTTTCGCTCACTGAATCAGATCGTGATGGACGCTGTCCATTTGCATTAGCAAACTGAAGCCCGTTTTGCTCAAACCCGTTCAGCAAATTCGCCGTTCGTGTGGTCTCAGCTTCATAAACACCCGGTGGTAACAGCTCAGTTACATCCTTAAGCTGAGAAAGATCACAAAACATTTAAGAGTTATTCAATCATTAATGGGAACCATATTACAAGAATGAATATATCACACAGAGACTTGTCAAATATACAGACGTTTAAGAGAAATATATAAAGAGAGTAAACCTGTGCAGTCAGAGATTTTATAACTTCTCTTGTTGCTTCTGATTTGGCGGATTCTTCTGCTGCCAGCTTCATAGCTTCTTGAACTTTCTTCACAGATTTCTGGACTTCGTATTCTTGGACCTCGCATCTGTGCCTTAGACTCTCAGCCTGAACAACAACCCCAGAGTTCGTATTAAAAACAAACCATTATATGGAACACTTTCAAATGAAAGAATTGAGGAAAGAATGGAGTTATATAGATGTAGAATAAAATCATAAGGGTTTGAGGGCGAGTTTACCTGGGAGCGCAATTTGACTACTTCCTGATTCAGGAGCTCATTTGTCTTCTTCAAACTCTCAGCTATACTAGTCGAAAAACCAAGACCAGCCATGGAAGGAATGGGAGTTAGTGAACGAGGAGGACTAGATCTCCTTGAGAATGGTGACACAGGTCTAGAGCTTGTTCCAGATGGAGTTACTGCTGGTTTTGGTGGGGCACGCCGAAAGTCAGCCACATTAGTCAAAGCATCCTTAAGTTGTGATAGAGGTGTTTGAGAAGTGAGGACAAGAGAGAATGTATCCGATTTCTTCCCTTGTCTAGTTGCCCTGCTATCTAGCTGCTTAATCAAATCTATATTTGACGGTGTTCCCGATCTAGCCAATCTTAGCTCGGCTTTATCTAATCTGTCCTTGTTCTCACCGGAAAGACGTGGCATAACACTCTTCCTGCTTTCACTATTAGCTTCTGACACTTTACTCAGTTTAGAGTAACATGAATCGCATACACGATATGGCTTTCCTGGATTAGGAGCCAAAGCAGCCTTTACTGATTTCTTGGAACTGCATGAATGGCAGTGGACAAGCCCACAGTTGTAACAATTGTGTTTTTTTCGTGTGAAACCGAAAGCCTGCTTACAAGATGAGCATTGACATTGCTCAGTACCAGATACACGTTTATGAAGACATATAGCTGCTGTATAGTTTGAACCACATGCAACAAATTTTACATGTCTCTCTTTCAAAGCCTCGACAAGAGTGGGTGCCTTACGGTCCTCTATATCTCCATGACCTAGTCTCCCATTGGCACCCTTGCCCCATGTAAACACTTCATTTCGGGATGTTAAAACTGCTACATGATAAGCGCCGCATGCTACTTCTTCAACACAATCATTAATTAATGTATCTTCTACTAAGCAAGGAAGCTTCCCATCAGCAGTGGGATTCCCTAGTTGACCATAAACTGTACTGCCCATCGTGAAAAGTTTTCCATTTGTGGTCAAGCCAACTGTTAAACTATGTCCACAGACAACTTTGTGAAAATTATGATCAATTAGAGCTGATACACAAGTGGGTTTAAGCCGGGGCTCTTTATCTCCATGACCAAGACGGCTCTTGTCACCATCACCCCATGTGAATAGCTTTCCTGATGCAACGCTTGAACTTGACTGAGTGACAATGACTTCTACCACTGCAGCAGCATGCCATACACCACATGCAACCGCCATAGTCCTCAAACCAGATAAAGATTTGACTTCTCTCGGGTAAAACACAGTTTCCTTATCACCATGCCCTAAAACACCAAACGTCCCATCTCCAAAAGTAAAAAGTTGTCCAGTTGACGTTATCAAAGCAGTGTGCCACGGCCCACATGATACAGAAGCAATTTGAAGACCTTCAAGAGGACCTGATATTCTCTTAGGTATCCAGTGACTTACATTTGTACCATGGCCGAGAAGTCCTGCATTGTGTCTTCCATCACCCCACGTATAAATCTCTCCTGTCATTGTAACAGCACATGTATGGAACTCACCACAGACAACAAAATCAACACTAGCAGCAGCTAGAGACTCAATAAGCTGTGGCCCAGTAACATCTTTTCCCATTCCATGGCCAAGACGTCCTCCAGATTCTTCACCCCATGTAAACACCTCACCTTGTCTGGATACTAGAGCAGCATGCTTAACACCACATGCTATATGGTGGACATCCAAAACCACATTGGACTCCAATGGCCTAGGAATCAGAACATCAGATTTTGAACCAACACAACTAGCATTCTTATCAACCCCGACTTTAACAACATTATCACATAGCACTTCACCCCATATATAAACATCACATAGAGCATCACAATCCTCTAGAGCAGAACCATGACTTGAGTTGCTTTGAGCACTAGAAACACTAAGCCGGAACACATCTGATCCAGGTCCTCGTACTAACATATTTTGGCTGTCTGATGCCACATGTGACCTTTCAGAACTGACAGAATTTTCAGTTCTAGAAGACTTCAGAAAACTGGTTGAATTGTAGGGAGGCTCAACAATGTTGAAATCTCGAGAAGCACAAACCGAACTGTTGGTAGGACTGCCTAATGTCAAGTCTCTGCTATCCTGGAAATGTTGAGAATGGAATAAAAAAGACTTCAGAAAGTCTAAACGAGACTTATTTTGAGAAAAGAGAAATCCATTTGCACCATCAGTAATACTGAAGCTGTCCTCGTTGGGAATTCTTATTACTTACAGCAACAGAGAGGCCTCCGTCACTCCAGCCGTCAATTTTAGCGCGGCCACCCTGACCAGATATCAAAGCTTTTAGCCCTGCTATCCACACGTCTGCCTCAACTTTGTCCTTGCAAATCTAAAAATATGAAAACCTATTTAGTTCACATATACAGAGGCATACAATACAAGTTGAAGAGATAAGTCATTTTCATTCACCAACCAAATCAAGGGTCCGCTTCCTGTTGGAGTATATGAGAGAAAAAGATAAATAATCCTTTTCTGGGCGAAGGTAACGTTGGAAAACAGCCTGATAGTATAAACATGATCAAAGTCATAAGATGTTACAAACAAAAAGACTGGCAAATTTGCTGCCTCTGTATGCTGCTGCATCAAAATAGAAAGTAGTATATTAGGAGAAGTTACAGTTCTTTGTCCTGGTACAATCTTAGATACAGTTGCTAACTTCAAACGTTTTTCTCCACCATTTGAAATCCAGATCAAATATGTCTCATCCTGCAAATAACATGTCCAAGGTGGTAAGCTATCATAAATTGATTTAAAAGGCTGATATATGTAATCAAACAGCAGAATGAAAATAATTGAGGACATCATCTGCCTTATACCACCACTTGGATTAATGAATCATAACAAGAAACAAAGAACCTCTTGGGAAGTTTCCAAAACAAAGTTGTAACAAATTCAGTAACCAAATTCCAAGACCAAGGCTTTGAAAACGCTAAGCTATTGAATTGGGTAATTGCATTTAAATCACCTTTCACTTAAATCTCAGGACTCAAAGATGCCTTTATCATATCACAACACAAAAATTGTACAAGAAAGTAGGAGGAATGCTAAAGCATACTTACATTGGAGAGTCTAAAAGGACAAAATTTAGGCTTTCCTTTGCGACCATATTTCAAGAGTTGAGCACCCTTCTTCAAAGCAATTAGAGCCTACAAAATATAGGGAAAGGCTTTCAGGTGAGGAAAAAAACAAGGTCTTAAGTGGACAGCGAAAATTTGGATTTCTACATCTTGAAAAACTCTTTTGGACAAAGAACATGAAACAATGTTCAAGGTATTCAAAAAGCAAAATTGGCCAACACATTCTACTGAGACTAGGAACCTAAGGAAGATGATGTGTTCATTACATAGATAAGAACAGAAAGGAAAAAGAAGAGAGGACCTGCTCGATGTCTCTCCCGACTTTACCATAAGTCACAAGATCTGCCATTCCATGAGAGAGGTTTACTAAAATGCAACAAACCTCTCCGATCACACGACGGAGCACCGGTCATCCTAAGCAAACAAGACTACGTGAAGTCTCCGTTTCTCTAACCATCAAATTCTGCGCTTAACCCCCAACCCCCCCCACAAAATTGTTTTTTTTTTTTTTATAATTTTTGTCTGTAAGTAAAAACTTCAAAATTGCGGCGGAAGATGGAAGAAGAGGGAGAGAATAGCCGGAGAGAGGGAGAGAAAGAGCGCGAGAATGAAAATCACAGACTCACCGTGAAACAAAACTAGTCTTTGCCGTGGAAATTCCAAACTACGGACATAGTCAAAGTTGAGAAGTAAAATAATAAACAAACCATCTAGGAATTAATTAATAATATTATTTTCCACCCAAATCTTTTCACTTTCTTTTTTCGTCAAGTTACTTAAGTAAATAGAACATTGCATACATGTCATTGGGGGCATAATATAGTATGTAAGAATCTTATATATTTCATTACATCAACGGAGAAACCTTAGGTAAGAAGAAAATGATCATAAAAAATGTCAGCACTGGAGAGGGAACAAGAGATATCAGTTGTGTAATAATCGATGAACAGTCTAATGATTCATCTCGTGTCAAATGCCATGAATACGTGAAGGTCTTAGATTACAAACTTACATGGTTGATTGGAATTCGCCCTGGGATTAATACCCGAACCGATCTATCCGAACCAAACCGGAATTTTTGGTTTTCGGTTCAGTTATTGATTATTAACCGATCGGATGCAATTCTAAATTGATTTCGGTTATCGGTTCGGTTCGCTAAACTTATCCGTTAACCGATTTTTTTTTAAATAAAATTGGAATTAAAATAAAATTAAACCAAAATTAAACTGAAAATTTGAAAATAAACCAAATTAACCGAAATTATATGAAATTATCGAACCAAAATTAACCGAATTACCTGAAATTAACCGAATTACCCGAAATGTCCGAAATTATCCAAATTTTTTTTGTTTAATTCGACAATTCAGTTAATTTCAATTAATTTTTCTAAAACCCGAAATAATCGATATTGAACCGAACCAAAATTTTAATCGGTTCGATTCGATAACAAAATTAAAAACCGAAAAAATCGATCCATACTGACCGAATCGCAGGCCTTATTGGAACTTCCAACATTTAAAAAATTAACCATAGCAAGTAATAAAGAAATCTATGAATGGAAGCTGGAATTAGAGGAAGTCACGAAGCGGTGACTTTAGAAGAAATGATTAGACAAAGTATAAAAATGGAAGTCACGATGAGCTTAGAAATGTAGTTTGTACAAAGTCTCTTTATTTGTTTACCTTAAAAATACGAACAGGTGGTAGTAGTAGTAGTAGTCTGTTTCTTTTTTACATTCGTGCCAAGGTCTCTCTTTATTTCTTAATTTTTTTATACAAGAGCTTTCATTACTTTAAATTACTTTTTTTTCTTGTCGTCAAACGTTAATTAATTTCCAATAAAATTGCTCGAATATTATAAGATTTACAATAAGATTGCTCGGATATTATAAAAATAAGATTGCTCGGATATTATAAAAATAGTGTTAATCCAGTTGCGTTCTCAAAATTTTGTAGATGTTTTGGCCAAGTTGAGAGAGGAATTTAACATGTTATCAACCAATACCACAAAGCAAACAATTTAATTCTGAGTGTATGATCTTATCGTTTTCCACCATTCTTGCAATACTCTTTCATATTAGATTTGTAACTCCTTTTAAAGTATAAATATAAACAGTTGAAAAAGGTTAAAGTGATGAGAAAACTAGAGTTGTTGGGTGTATAGTTAAAATGCGTAGAACTATTTGATTAAGGGTCCGACCGGATAGTATTTTTAGTATAGACAATTGCTACAAATTTTTTTTAAATGTAATTTTTAAAGTTGTTATTTTTAAAAAATTATAAATGTCACACATCAATTAAATTTTTTTAAGAATTGTAAATATTATTTTTATAATCAAAATGTGATTGCTTAAAAAAAAAAAAAACTTCTAAAGTCTATAAAATCTCCAGAGTCTTGTAATCAATCCATCCCCTAAATATTAGGGGAAAATGTGTAGAACTATGCTAATAAAACTTA
>OVAO01000181.1:15578-26788 GCA_900406285.1 Biscutella auriculata
AAAAACTAAAAGCGATAATAGAAGCCTATAAACTGGCGAATACATCGACTATCCAAAATCACCTTCCTTTTTGGATATTGTGGAGATTATGGAAATCCCGAAATATTTTGCTATATCAACGAACAAATGTCTCGTTCAAAAAAGTGATTGACACTCGAATGCCATAGAGTGGCAGTCAAGACTCGATGAGAATGGATATTATGAACCTTCGTCGACTCACACTAACTCTACTGCTCATTCATGGCTAAGGCCTCCTGATGATTGGGTGAAATGTAATTATGACTCTACTTTCAAAGAGGGAGTGCCATCAGTGGCAGGATTAGTTATTCGAGATGACAATGGTGGTTTTAAAGTAGCGACTCAAATAAGAGGCAGTATGGTTAATTCAAGTTTGGAAGGGGAATTACAAACTCTATTGGTCAGTTTACAATTTTGTTGGATAAGAGGATTCCAAAGGTTAATCATGGAAGGGGATAACAAAGAGCTCATCTCGCTTATAGAAGGACGATCAAGAAACGTCCACTTAAGAACAGGGTTAACAGAAATACGTTTCTGGATGGAGAAGTTTCATGATCTTCAAATCAAATGGACTCCAAGATCAACAAACATGGTAGCTGACAAATTGGCCAAGACTCTTCAAGAACAAGAACCAGATTTTATTTGTCATCACATAATTTCAATTTGTATTCAACAACTTTTAAACTCTGATTAATAAAATCCGGTTTTTTCGTGAAAAAAAAAAGACATTTTTAAAAAAAATGAGAGTCTTACAAATACAAATATGACACATGCTTAGAACCGGGCCTAATTAGATGTTACTTTAAATATAAAATTTTATGCAATAGAAGTTTAATTAGATTATCAAATTTGGTGAAAACTATAATGCAATAAGTTTATAGATTTTAAAATTTAATTTGATTTAATATTGACATATTCAATTTATTATTAATATTGTTAATGAATGATTAGTTTTTGTTGTATTTTGCTATTTNTAATTTGATTTAATATTGACATATTCAATTTATTATTAATATTGTTAATGAATGATTATTGTTTTCGTTGTATTTTGTTATTTAANAATGAATGATTAGTTTTTGTTGTATTTTGCTATTTAAAAAAAAAATATTTGATGAAAATTGTAATGCAATAATATATTTGTTGAACATTATTATAGTATATTAATTTGGTGCATTGGTCTTCTAATAATTAAAAGACTAGATACCCCATTTGTTCATCTTTTCTAAAGGAATATGTAAAGGTGTAAATAACTTCATGGTTTTCTTTCAAAAGGAACTAATCACAATCATTTATTCCATTATAATTTGTTTTCTTTCATTACCAATAAGTTGACAATCGAAACCTAATAAAAATTCCAAAGGGGAAAAATGGAGGAGAAAAAACAAAGGAATGGAATCTAGAATAAAGGAAAAAGATTGGTATAAAGAGTGTTGGAGAACGAATTTCTCCCATAGAACATATTCGGTTTTGATCAACTTTGCTCGTTATATTCACTACTTTCTTGTATATAAATACATATATGGATGCTTATATGCTTGTGTTATACTCAAATACACAAGCATTGATAAAGAGATATGGGATGGTTTATAAAGGAGAGAAGAGGAAGTTCATGGAAACGAGGATGGTTAGAGGGAACACTAATGACATCATCACCACCTCCTCTTGAGCTAATTGCTATTTTCGCCATCATATCTCTGTTTCTTTTCCTCTCTTCATACCCACGTTACAAGTACGAGGTCGAAAGAACCACCATAAACCTCAAGCTCTTCCTCTTGTTCCTCCCAATCTTCTTTGTTTTCATCCTCATCTCTCTACGCTTTGTCAATCGGCTTCTATTCAGTTCTTCTTACTCCGTTAGAGCTAGTAACCAGGCTAAGTCATTGTTTGGAGAAGGCCAGTTTCCATGGGGAGTTTTGTTTATGCTTGTTCTTTTACTTGTTTTAGTTTCTAAACAATCTTACTTTCACTCTTTATGGTATCCCACTTTATGATCTTCCCATCATTCGTTTATTTTCTTTAGATTGATCACTGCTTCTTGTAATTCATCTAACCTTTCTACATATATAAGATTATGTGTACCTATGTACAATAGTTTTTTCATGTAACTACGATACTTAATATTTGCAAACAAAAAGTTGCCTTTATATTCTATCAAATCTATCTAACTCTACTGCATCGGAGCCACATTAGACCGACGTTGCCAGAACTGGACCAGATTGTTGCCGTGAAATCTGGACTTGGTCGTGTAATATCTCAACTCAAGGACATGTGTTATGTTTCGCTTTGTTCGTCTGAATTGAACCGAGGATTGAGATATAGTAAGACAATAGAATCTCTTCTGAAAATCTATGAAGTTAGTAGATTAATCTGTCGAATTTAAATAGTAATTTCGAGTGGCTAATAGTAATTGGTAAACCAAGCAAAAACCATTCGAGAATATCAATTTGATGATTAATATGTGATTATAATCCCTAAACTATTCAGCTTAAACTGTTAAATCATGTTTAGTCCATTAACAACAACAAAGAAAACTTATTTAGTCATTTAATCAATTTTTTTGCCGATAGTTTCAAAAACACCCTTTCGAGAATAATCTGAAAAGTTGAAGGTAATCGTGGACACAGCTTAAACCCTAAGAAGTAAGAACACTTTCGTTGAATAAACAAACAAAACGTCTTCAAAAGAATAAGGATCCAGATCTCATCACAGACTCTTCTTCTTCCACACGAGCCATGAGGAGAGTAATCACTCTTGCTGCGCGCACTATCTCATCTTCCATCGCCATCAATCCCAGGCTTGCTCAGACCTCGATGATTACCACCATTTCCTCCTCTGATCCTCTCTCTAGGAGATTTGGTGGTTTATCAGACCTTTCAACGCCGTCTTTTGCCGGTGGTGTTGCTGGGTTTGTGTTTTTCTCCGCCGCTGCGGCGTCGTCTCTTGCTCAGGATGTTCACGCTAAGGAAATCTCGGGACGTGTCCACAAGTTCAATCCTAAAGAAGTTGTTCTGTATCAATATGAGGCTTGCCCCTTCTGCAATAAGGTTAAAGGTGAATCTATCTCTCCAAGTTTCCATTTATCAGATCTGATCAAACTTCGAAACTCTGCAATTTCAAGCGGGAAATAGATATAATACTCTTCAACTCATTAGTTCCTACTTCTCTCCGAACGCTGTGCTCATTTTAGGTTGAACATAGTGAGACTTTTGATAGAAAACTGAGTTTTTTGAATAATGTTTTTAAGCATATTTGGTGGTTTTGAATTCCAGTTGGTTTTCGTTGTCAGTGATTCAGTAAGGCATTGATGATCTGACCCTTGTCTTTGTTTTGCTGGTATGATATTTGGGCGAATCGTTTATCCACTGTAGCGTTCTTGGATTTCAACAAGATTCCATACAAGGTTGTTGAAGTGAATCCCATCAGTAAGAAAGAAATAAAATGGTCTGATTATAAGAAGGTGCCCATCCTAACTGTTGATGGTGAACAGATGGTTGATTCTTCAGGTTTGTCTCATGCCCTGTCCTGTCTCTGACCTCTGTTCTTCTTTCCATAAGCTCAGTTTGAGTAATCTTTGGTTGTTCGATATAGCGATAATCGATAGCTTATTCCAAAGGATGCACCCTGAAATTTCGAACTCTGAAGATGATGAAGAGACTAAATGGCGCAAGTATGATTAATCTTTAATTTAGTTATGGATACTGGTTCTAGTTCGAGTTTTGTGACAGCACAGGACCTGAGTCTGATATGTATCTTATCTATTATAGGTGGGTGGACAATCACCTTGTGCATCTCCTGTCACCAAACATATACAGGAACACTTCAGAGGCTCTGGAGTCCTTTGATTACATCACAACACATGGTATGATTAGTGTAAAGTTTGCTTCTTTTGATTCCTTTCGTTGAATGCTTAGTTGATATTCAACACCGCCAGTGAAATGATTAGTGTTGTGTTTACTTCTTCTGATCTCCATCTTTATATGCTCATTTGGTATTTGACAAACTGACTTTTTTTGGTTTCCCAGTCATTGGAACCTTTGTATCATGAACATGTATCAATTGACAAAAAAACATCTAGAGAAAGCTCTCTAAGCCAAAATGTTATGCCTTGTGCAGGAAATTTCAGTTTTACTGAAAGATTAGTGGCAAAGTATGCAGGAGCAACGGCAATGTACTTTGTGTCAAAGAAACTGAAGAAGAAATATAACATCACAGATGAGCGTGCGGCTCTTTACGATGCAGCTGAGACATGGGTCGATGCCTTGAAAGAGCGTCCGTACCTTGGTATGTCCTCTACTTTTCACCATAGTCCTTAAATCTAGTGAAAAAGAAAAGCCTATGCAAAACAATAGTTCCCCATTTTCTTGGATTAGTCAATGATCATAGCTTCTAATTAACAGGTGGATCAAAACCAAACCTGGCTGATCTAGCAGTATTTGGTGTTCTGAGGCCTATAAGATACCTGAGATCGGGTAAGGATATGGTTGACAACACACGCATAGGTGAATGGTATTCTCGAATGGAGAATGCAGTAGGAGAGCCTTCAAGGATCAAAGAATAAAGAAGCTTTTGCTATTTATATCTCTAGTGAAAAAATACGAGTTTCATAAAGGTATCGCTGATTTCACGGCGTAACAATATTTTTTTTTGAACTTTAGGACTAGAGAAGATAAGAGGTATAATAAACATCCCTTCTTGTGAATGTGGGGATTTTAAGAACTGTGAAATTTTTGGTTTGGTCACTGTGGCTGTTATTGTTAAATAGGTAATTTCTTTGATTTATTTCCTTAAAGAAAACACATTGATTTGTTGATGTTTCTCTGTTTTTGGATTGGATATTCGTATTTATGTATACAAAGAGCAATAATAGCTAATGGTTCCCGATTGGTAATGGACGGTCTCGATTAATAAAATCTTGGTTGAAGTAAATGGTGGAATGATTATGCCCCGTAAAATTTCATCACAAGTGTCTTGAAAATATGGCTTGATTGGTAAGGTCTGATTACTTTAGATCATGCTTTAGATATTGATATTTTGATTAGTTTCATGACAAAGTTGCACTTTTTATAATAAATTTATTCATATCCGCGTCAAATTCATGGATATTTTTCTCTGATTGCAATTATTTATATCAATCTGTGAATTATATGACTAAAGAAATGGATCCTGAATAGAAAGTATATATTAGAATAGAGTTTATCTATTAGAAAAATCATAATAATTATTCAATGATTATACAAATATTTTATTATAATAATATTATTTTTCTGCAATTATAATAAATTAACTTAATTTCTTAGAATTTGATAATTACGAATCAATAAATATTTTTAGAAGAATATTTCTAAATATATTTTAAAATAGTCACATAATAAAATTGATATACAATTTTTTTATTATAATATTAAATATTTCTAACTTTAAAAATATTTATAATTTTGAATTTTTAATAGAATTTATAATTACAATCATTTAAACTTAATACGTTTAATATGTTATACTAGGTTAAAATGGATTTTTAAAAACATTTACAAAATAAACAAAAAAATATTATTTTAAAAGTTTCACGTTACTTGAAAAATAAAAATAAAAACATTACGATCTTAATTCTAAGATTGTCTCATACTATTCTAAGATGACAATCTATCAGAAACAATTGAAGATAACACTCATGGTCTCCATTTTTATTTAGTTGATCTTATTCTCTGCATTCTTCCAAAAAAATTTCCTGCATTTTCATCAGTCTTATTCTCGGTATTCCTCTCTATATTTTTTGTGGATACATTTTTTCAAAGGATAGTGAAATGTTTATGAAAAATAAATCAATAGATAGTGACGAATTTGTTTAGTTTTCACGATAAGAAAAAATTTTAAATAATCATTAATGATAAATACATAAGATAATTTGATGACAGAACGATTGACGCACGAATATCATTATGATTCAAATTTAATATATAATTATTAAAAATTGAGCATTAATATGATCAATTAATATTATTATTCAATACAATAGTATAATATTTTAAATATAATATTTATAAAAAAATTATTTTGGATAAAACATTTAAAATTAAAATATCAAAAACTAAAAAAATAATTGAAAACAAATCACCTCCATAATAATGCAAGACAATCCTAAAATAATCAAATTAATATAGATTCATAGAAATTTATAGACAACATTTTAATTTCTTTTCGTGGGAAAAATTTGGTTACAAATTTTGAATTCCCAAAATAGATCCAACCTAAATAAAAAAACTTATCACTTTTGTTTCAAAAACTATTCAAATGACCAGTAAACATGCTCCTAGTAATAAAAACATTAATTACTAATTAGTCTTTAAAGAACATTAACAAATGACTAATTAGGAATATTGAATCATTACTGATGTTCGTTGTCAATGCAACATATCACAGCTAATACATTTATAAATTAGCAACAAAATTTGTATTTTTTTTATATTCCAGTGCTAATTGATAATAAATTAACACTGAATCTTATTTATAAAGTACATAAAATAAAAATTCTTTTCAAATCTAAAGTACATAAAATAAAAGTTCTTTTCAAATAAACTAATGAGGATTATATATGATAGTAATATGCATTATAATATTATTTTGAACATACAAAATTTAGTTTGTAAAAATCATATTTTTTTTGGTTAAAGAATATTAACGTATTTTATACTGAAATATTCATTTCTATTGATTAGATATCTGGAAGGAATTTGGCCAAAAAAAAAAATTGGAGGGAAAATTGTTTAATATTTCTTTTCTCACCTTTGTGTTTTAGTTTATTATTTGATTAATATTACTCGTGAACAAATGAGTCAATAATATACCATTTGAAACACCGTGGCTTTTGCTTTTCTCGTATCAAAGAAAACTATAATGTTTTTTCGTTTTTTTTGCTGTTGTTTCAACACAATTTGGTAGGTTGTTTTAAAATTATTATATAGAAACATACTCATTATTTGTTTGAATATATGAATAAAAGCAGACTTGGTTGTTTAGACTTGTAATATCAAATGTCAAAATCCATTAAACCTTCTTAAAAGTTCGTTAATTTTCTACGTCGACTAACAAAAATCTTAATTGAACTTTTTCCTCCGTGATGTCATTTTCAGGAATCTAAATTAATAATTCTTCAACTCTACTCCACTACAACCAAATCAAAGCCTTACTTGGTTGTTCAGAGCTTCTCTATACCAAATGCAAAAATCCAATCAACTTCATTAACAATTCGTTAACTCCTACGTAAACTATAACTCTCTTGTAATACACACGCAATCATTTCTTTATTGAACATTTGTTCCTTTGTTTTGGTCTGTCACTTTCAGGAATCTAAATTATAAGATGCTTGAACTCTACTCCACCACTACCAAATCAAGTCTCACTCGTCCTATTGACCTAATTTACTTAACAACCTTTTCCTCTCACTAACAACTCCATCTCCCTATACTCATTTAGCTATGCCTATAAAATCTTGCTCATTCTCCATCACCTAAGCAATTCATTCTAAATACATTTCTTTTCAGTCAAGAAAGATTATTAAACTTGTTAAAAGTTAGTAGAAATGAATACACATTTCCTCAGTCTTCTTCTCGTGGTAATCTTATCAGTTTCTTTCGAGGTCTATGCACTCAGTCCTCACTACTACGACCAGACATGTCCACAAGCTGATCACATTGTCACCAATGCAGTCAAGAAAGCTATGTCCAATGACAAGACTGTCCCTGCTGCTCTCTTGAGGATGCATTTTCACGATTGTTTCATCAGAGTAATTACAACTACTTACACCTCACACATTCATTTTCATCTTTCTATATATCAGAAATGTTAATAATGTTGTCTGTGACAATTAATTAAAGGGATGTGATGGTTCGGTGCTTCTAGACTCAAAGGGTAAGAACAAAGCTGAGAAAGATGGACCTCCTAACATCTCACTCCATGCATTTTATGTAATTGACAATGCAAAGAAAGCATTGGAAAAGCAATGTCCTGGTATCGTCTCTTGTGCTGACATTCTTTCACTCGCTGCTAGAGATGCAGTCGCTCTGGTTAGTTTATCTCATTTTCAAAGTATACTCTATAGTTTTTTATACGATGATTCTAATGATCATTGACATGTATATAGTCAGGAGGGCCTACATGGGAAGTACCAAAAGGGAGAAAAGATGGAAGAATATCAAAGGCAATAGAGACACGACAACTACCAGCTCCTACTTTCAACATCTCTCAGTTGAGTCAAAATTTTGGACAAAGGGGTCTCGCTATGCATGATCTTGTAGCTCTCTCTGGTATTTCACACTACTATCTCCTTCACTTAAAACTTATACTATCCAATGATGTAACAAATGGATATAAACTCCGAATGACAGGTGGACATACACTAGGATTCGCTCACTGTTCATCGTTTCAGAATAGGATCCACAACTTCAACACACAGAAACAAGTCGATCCAACGCTAAATCCATCTTTTGCAGCCAGATTGAATGGAGTTTGTCCAGCGCATAACAAGGTAAAGAACGCTGGATCCACCATGGATTCAACCGTGACGTCTTTCGACAATGTCTACTACAAGATGCTTATGCAAGGCAAGTCACTCTTCTCTTCCGACCAATCGCTTCTCACATCACATTCTACTAAGAAACTCGTCTCCAAGTACGCCAAATCCAACGAAAAGTTCCAGAGAGCTTTCATCAAATCCATGATCAAGATGAGTAGCATTAGTGGGAGTGGTAATGAAGTCAGACTTAATTGCAGGAGGGTTCGCTAGAATCTTAATCTTTGGTTCCAAATAGCAAATTGCTACATTTATGTCTTTTCATTGTCTCTCTTTCCATTGATTTCTTGTGAACAGACCTTTCTAAAGATTAAGTCAGAAAGGTTCTTGAATCAGAATTACTACTCTATCGTGTGTACTTGTATCAGCAGTTATTTAAGTAATAAAAAAAAATTCCGAAGATGTCGATTGTAGTTAGTGAACCTTTCGTGTGATAAAGTTTGACTATCGTTTACCTAATAAATCTGTACAAAAGGAAAGCAGACAACTATTTATACAAGTTCTAAGTAACCATTTCGAATCAATATAGTTTTGACATATCAAGACTAAAAAAAATAAAAAATTGTAAATGAATAATCTTATACAAAAACCGTTTTGAATTACGCAGTTGTTGATGTTGCCATTATGTTTTCGGATTGTTTTGGCCTAAAGCAGTTACAGACCCTATTTATCACTGTACAAGAATTAATGTAAGTTTATTGACCGGTAGTTTATAAAAATGATGAAAATACTTAATATTTGGATCTAATTACACATTTACAGGCCTTTTGATGTTTGCTAGCTGAATCATCATAAATTTTGCTAGTTGAATCAAGAAGTTATTGATTATGTGTTTGCTAACTGAATTATCACAAGTTTGTATTCTGTTTTCTGGCTAAATTAATTATCAGCATTTTTCTGATTTAATTGTTGATTGGATAATCAGGTGTCGTAACCAGAAGTGCACCCCAAGCTGAGATGGTCACAGATGCTCAAAAGTGATGTGGACAAGTAGTGGCTGAGTTGCTAAAGATGTGGTTGAAGCTTTGGTTCGGTTGTTGACTAATATTGTGTTCCTAAAAAAGGTTAAACCAATTGTGTATAATATTCGTTGGGGTTAGTTTAGCTAAAGTACGAGCCGAAAACGATATTGTCTTCTTTGGTTCACATGAGATCAGTCACGGGCTTCTGGTTTGGTCCAGTCCAATTAACTTGTCTTATGGACCCATCGACCCTAAATCTGATTTTTCACCATTTTGACTCCATTTTTCTTCATTTTGTAAATTTCACCTGAAAAGATCTTACACATGACAAACATCCTTAAAACACCACTTGAGAACAAAAAATCAAATAAAAATACTTATACTATTGAGATGTCTTAAAATACATAACCCGTTTGTGCCTATGTTGTGCATTTCAAAGAACCAACTTTTAACATTCGTTTCTCAATCAATCAAACTTTATTTTAAATATCTCAATACACTACGGGATATTGCCGACATCAACAAATCCTTTGCCCTAATAATTCGGACATTTCGAAGATAGAAATCTCAGGAATTGTCCGGTTTGAACCATAACTTGTACTGACTTTAACCTTTAGCAAAGTAAAGATAACTCCAACTCTCCAATTACTATGATGTTTCCAAACTTTAGCTTGATCTAACAATTGAAAAAGCCTCCACTGGACCCGTTTTTCAAACACAGTTTCATCAACATTTATATGTTTTGGTTCCAAAAATTTATTTTCCATTCTTCATGTCTTATACGGCCGATAATGATCGATTTTGTTCGTTTGAAAATCGTTATTACTAGCAATTAGTCGTAACGATTGATTGAGCAATCAACGAGTGGAATTTTGAATCGTTAAAAAATTCAGTGATTCATTTTCAAAACTAGTGACTGATTGTTGATCGTTATCGTTAGCGATTACGAAATGAACTTATCCAGCGATTCATTTAATTTTAAAATAATTTTAAATAAAAATAAATAAATAATTTAAATTTATAATTAAAACGTAACATAAAATAAAAAAATCATAAAATAATATAATGTAATATTTATTATATATATATAACATAACTAAAATATAAAATAACATAAAACTACATTAACTTAAAAATGAAATTAAAATTAAAAAAAAATTAACTTTAAAATTAAAACTGAAAATAAATTTAAAAGAAAATTAATACTAAACTAAAATTAAATTAAAACTAAAACTAAATTTTTATAAAATAAAATAAACTTAAAATTAAACTAAAATAGCAAAAAAGAAAAAAAAAAATAGATATGGTAATCATATCGCAAGTGATAGACAAACGAATAACATGCCGATCAATCATTAATCTTATCACTATCATTAATAATAACGAAACCAACATGGTCTACATTGTGAAACCCTAACCCGAATTTCCTTATTTCGAATTACTTAGTCGATTTTTCAGTTCTAGTTTTATTTCCATACTTAGCCAAATTTCCATGCAATAAATCCAAAACCTCATTTATTCCATCTGGTTAACTAAATACTAGCAAGGTTTAAGTACAAAGGTTCGATAAACAACCTATAAATCCGGAATATACTTAACCTAGCTACCCAGATAATCCATCCCATCCTCCGATCCTCGCCTGACTCCTCGCGGCCGCTACAAGC
>OVAO01000182.1:0-26754 GCA_900406285.1 Biscutella auriculata
GGGATTTGGTATCGATTTGGGGAAGAAGAAGACCATGTAAGAGGATTCTTATGTTCTTAGAATGACGTCATGTTATTACTAAACGGTGAGTTAACACTGTTTAACAGTTGACTAATCGCGGGTTNGTTCGAGATTTATTTGGAAAGTTTATGAAAGTTCAAGAATAAAATGGATAAGTCGTAAGCACAAGAATAAAATGGCCATAAAACGTAAGTTGAAGATTTTTTCTACATTTTCGTTTATTTAATGGTTGGATTAAAGTTTTGAAAGTAATGTGATAATAATATATAGATAATTGGTGTGGGTTGAAACTCAAACTATGTAAAAATGGTGCTCTCAAGAACTGATGATCCAGGTTTATACTATTAAACTCTATTTTCTTCAGAATATTTGGAATTTCCCTTTCTATATAATAAAATATCGAACTTAATTTACGATGAGAGGACCATATTATGGACTTATGTTATTTATCAAAAGAAATATGTACCAATCCTTAAATTACCCTAAAGTTTGTTGGGTTATCGGTTTGGTTTCTAGACAATCTACGACACTAAACAATATCCAAAGCGAAAATTCAATAGAAAAGATTGGTGTTGACTGAAAGAAAAAGAAAACAAATTAAAGGAATTGGTGTTACATGTTTTTGGTTTATTGATATGTATGATAATAAGTAATGATAAGTAGGACTTTGATTGTAACGTAAAAATTTCTCTCTTTTCTTTTTGGGTCTCTAACTTCTTTCCTCTCTGATTAGGGTTTAACGAGCAAAAGAGAGGAGGAGATCTCGATCGTCGGCAACTGAGCACAACCTTCGTGCGCCGCATTTCTTCCCCGAGCTGGCCTCTCCTCCACCGCACCGTCTGACGGTTCGACTCTCTCGCGAAAACACCTTGTTTCTCCGCTTCGGATCTGGGTGGAGAGGGTTCTCGCCGGCGGTGCGCGGCTCAGCTCTTCTTTGTGCTCAACAGCTAGCTGGATCTCAATCTCGGTCGCCTCCAAGATCTCCGTGCTCCTAGCTGGTAGGCTTTTTCTTTCTCCCCCGCCGCTAGGATTCTCATATCTAAGCGGAGTACTTCCCCTCTTTCCGCCATGCAACAAAGGTTGGTGTCTCCGGTGGTTCCTCGGTTAGGTCTCGGCGGCGGGGTCCGAGATTCGACTTAGTTTTCGCCAGTGAAGCCCCTACTTTTAAGAGAGGTTTTCGGGTGCTAGTCGCCTCCTCTCAGATAGCCCGGAGTGGTCCATTTCGCCGCTCTGGGCACTGTGGCTCTTTTTTTGGAACCTCTCTTTTCTGGAAAGCTTGTGGAATGAACGTTGGTCACTATCTCGTGGGGAAAGACAACCCGGGTCTTTGTCGAGTACCCGAAGCACGGTCCGGTTAGTAGTTAAGCGAGCTTAGCGGCGACGGATCTGGTTCTCCATGGCGGCGGCAACGTCAGCAAAGGCTGAAGGTTGCATCTGAAGATTAGGGTTCTTGCTTGGGTTTTGGACCTTTGGCTTGGTCTTAGTCTTTATTTTGTAATTTCGTTGGGCTTCATGTTCTTTGAATTTTTCAAATGAATATGAAATATTCAACTTATAAAGAAAGTTATATTTTTTAAAAAGGGTCGTATCGATTAAGAAAATAATAAGAGAATATGAAACAATTTTATAAATAAGTTACTATGATCAAATATTGAAATATAAATCAGAAATTTGATTTAAACGGCATCCAAGTTATACAATTTTGATTTTGTTTATTTAATTTGGTAAGAAACCAAATGAGTAAAATAATAAATATTAAATATTTATATTTATAAAAAAGTTTGACTTACTTTTTAAAAAAAGAAATTTAAAATATATAAAATATAAATATTTTGTTTTAAGTCTGAGTCACAATTCTAGTAACTAGTAAGTAAGCAATAATTCATTTAATTCTCTATTAACAAAACAAAATTTGTCTCAAAAGTGTATTGCATTTTCACAATACTATATGTTTGTTATCGTATTATTGATTCTTTATTAGTAGTATTCGTTACATCCAAAAAAAAAATATTACTCTTTCTGTCTCCTAATAAAACATTAATGGTTATATTTTAAATGGTTTCTGAGAACTATATTATCTTACACATAATAACTTTCCAAAAAATTTGTTTGTAACAATTTCGAAAAAAGTTGTAAAGGTTTCAAAAATTTGTAAATATTTGTAAACTTTTTTCACAAATTTCCGATGATTTCAGAATGTTTCTTTTTACGATCAGTTCGAACATGTGATGAACATTATGGTTTTTTCAACAGATGTGTTAGTTACTAACTTACGTGATGAAGTTTATGAAAATGAGTAAATTAAATTAACAAAATGGTCGCTGAAACTTTAGTGCAATTACGCGGACACACGCATTTTATAAATACTTCTGAGTTTAGGTTTATCGAGGATTCTTTCGATGTGTATTCCTATTCTTTTTTATTAATTGTTTCCACCACTTAAGCACTATATTTCAAAAAAAAACTATCGAAACTACTTAACAATTCATTTTCTTGTGATTTTAAAAATTTATCACTGGTATAGTGTAAATCCTCTATCCTAATCTTGATTACGATATAATGGATTCTTTGCACAAGAAAAGTAAAGAATAACACGGGTTTTACCCTGAGTTCATTTTCGAAATGAAAGTTACGTCTCAGGGACCAGATCAATCTCCAGCAATCCACTAGAATGAACAGAACTCTACTCAATATCTCTTTGCATAATCGAGCATAACAGGAGAACGAGAGAGTCCAAGAAATCTGATACAAATGATCTAAAGAAGGCGATACAGAGGGCTTAGCAATATAACAGAATAACATACTCGATTAGAATAATAAACCGAGACTTGAACTGGTCCAAATTGGCGCCTTCAATTGAACCGAACACTAAACCACAAACTGAAACCAACTCTTAACAATCTCCACCTTAGTTTCATCTTGAGATAACTCCACCTCCAGATATAAACAAAAGCAAGAACAGACTTCAAAACACCCTCTCTAGCAAATTGCTTTCCAAGATTTACACCTCTGGCTGGTGCATCAGCTTATTACTGACTTAAAACTTTCAGCAAATCCAATGCATCATTGAACTTGCTTATAGGAACCACTTTTGTAAGAATATCTGCAGGATTCTGACTTGTATGAATCTTAAGAACTTGAACTTCACCTGTATAAACCACATCCCTGATGAAGTTGAATTTGATAGTTATATGTTTCGTTCGCTCATGGTGAGCATTGTTCTTGGACAGATGAATGGCACTCTGAGAGTCGCACCAGATGTTTACAGCATCTTGTTTGAAACCGAAATCCTCCATCAAACCACGTAACCAGATAGCTTCCTTGGCAGCCTCTGTGAGAGACATGTATTCTGACTCTGTAGTAGATAGAGCAACCACTGATTGCAACTGAGATTTCCAGCTCACAATGTTACCACCAATAGTAAAAACATATCCAGAAATCGATCGTCTTCTGTCCAAATCCGCAACATAGTCTGCATCATAATAGCCATGACCCTTCAATCCCTCCTTATTCGTATACACCAAAGCTAAATCTGATGATACTTTAATGTATCTAAGGAGCCATTTAACAGCTTCCCAATGAGATTTTCACGGTTCACTCATAAATCTGTTAAGTAGACCAATACCATAAGCTAAATCTGGTCTTGAACCCAGACTTGAACCGGTTCAAATTGGCGCCTTCAACTAGTTCAAATTGACGCCTTCAATTAAACCGAACACTAAACCACAAACTGAAATCAACTCTTAACATCTAGCCACCAGTCACCACATAAGGTATTTCTTTCCCTTTGTGTTTCTTACAGTTGCATTGAATAATTTTGTCTTTACTTAATAATTCTTCATTTGTGAATACTTAATAGTTCATAGCAATTATTGTATTGCATTACTATAAAATAATATCCTTTTGCTTAGTTAGTTAATTTAGCAATAAAAACGAGGATTTCTTCGTAATATGTATTTTATACTATATTGTAAAATAACATTAAAAAACAAATTTGTACTAATGAGATTTTATTTTGTAACTGATGGATTTAATTTTAATTTTCAACCTATACCGTGGTTTTTCTTTCGTGTACCAAAAAAGGGGTAAAATATTGTTCTTTCTATCAGATTTTAAGAAAAAGGCAAAAAAAAGAAAAATTATTCTCTCAAACAATAAAGAATCTGACCTTGAGTTTCTTTTTAAATTTTTATGTGTCAATCAAATATTGTAAGAGTTATTTAATTGCTCTCTGAACATGCAAAACCTTTTATATGAAAGTTGAAAACCCATACAAAAGTAATTATATAAGAATTCCAACTACACGTGTCAGTGATTGGATTAATGAGTAATTTATGTTCTAAGTCTCCATAACTTATATAATCAGATAATTTCTTATGTTAAAGAGAGAGGTCGTGAACGACTACCTCTCTTAGGGTTTCTCCTTCGCCGAGTGCGATTTCATTTTTGATATCTTTCGATTTCTTTTGATCGTTTCTTTTCAGTCATTTGCTTCTCGTTTCTTTCTTCTTTTGTTAATAATTATGGATCGTGAAGTCTGGAAAGGTTTTCAGAATCTCAGTCTAGGTTCAGAAAAAGATACTTTGATTCTCCCTCGTCTCCTTCATAGACAGTCTGCCTTAAACAGGGAGCGTAGTTTGGTTGTTAAAGGGCTGAATTCGACTCGTCAGCTGTCTAAATGGATGAAAAGTACCCTCCCAAAATCATGGCATCTTGAGGATAAAGTTCGTGGCCAAATTCTTGAAGACGGGGCAATCCAGTTTTTCTTCGATACAGAACATCAGATGTTAAGTATTCTGGAGAATGGTCCCTGGAATTTTAAGGATTGGTTGGTTGTTGTTGATAAATGGATGAACAGGAACTCGGAGATGTTTTTAAAGGAAATCTCATTCTGGGTTCATGTCCATAACCTTCCTTGTGAGCATAGAGATGAGCTTATGGTTAGGGAATAGTTAGTTCTCTTGGTGATGTTGGGGAGGGTGATGTTATTATAAATGAACCTACTTTTAATTCTCCCCCAGTTGTTAAAGCTAGAGTTCAGATTAGTGTTGATAGTAAGCTTGTCTTCACTAGGAATGTTGAGCTAGATGAAGGAGAGGAACCCACAACTATTCGTTTTGAGTATAAAAGGCTTCGTAAATTTTGTCACACTTGTGGGGCTCTTACTCATGAGAACTCCTCCTGTATGGCTCATATTCAGTGGCCTCAGCAGTATTATGTGGATAGTCCAGTTCAAGATATAGGGAAACAAGACCAGATGGATGTGGGGCATGTCCAGGAGGATGTGTGTGGTGAAGGGCAGAGTGCTCATGATCGTGTTGACCCTCATGTTGTTTCATCCCCAACTTTAGGAGTTATAGAGGAGGCTTCTAATCAGATGGAGGCCACTGACTCCTTGCACATTCATTCTGATCCGGGTATTTAGTTCAGATCTTCAGATTTTGGTTCGAGACAAGCAAGTTCTTCTATCCCTGGGCCAGCTTCTGTTGATCAACAGGCTGTGCATATTCCTGTTGCAGCCTTCCCTGCGTTTGCTCTCTCTGACCCTTTATGCCATGTGGGTTATTCTCAGATCCAGGATCAATCTATTCAATCGAATAGAGGTTTAAAGCATAAGGATGTTGATTCTCAGGCTGATGCTGAAATCCCGGCTGTTAAGTCCAAAGCTCAAACTTCTGTCTTGGGTTCGGTGGTTCGCCAGAAACCACCCAGTCCTCAATGAGGATACTCCACTGGAATTGTCAAGGGATGAGGAACGTCTTGACAGTTCACTACTTACGGGATATTTGGCAGTCTCATAAGCCGGATATCTTGTTCCTCGTTGAGACAAAAAAACAACGATAATTATGTTCATAGTGTTGGAGTTCAGTTAGGGTATTCTCATTCCCGTTTAGTTTCGGCTGTAAATACCTCTGGAGGGATGGCTATGTTTTGGACTGATGATGTTCAGTGTTATTTTCTGGATGAGCCGTCTCTGCATCTTTCTGATGTTAGAATTCTGTATAAAGGCTTGGAGTTTGTTTTAAGTTATGTCTATGGTCCGCCCTTGTTGAGAAATAGAAGAGATCTTTGGAATCATCTCATTAGCAGATCTGTAGCTGGCTGGTTTGATGGTGCTCCTAGAATGTTGATGGGTGATCTCAACGATATTCGAGGTAATGATGAGAAGATGGGAGGCCCCACTCGATCAGAAGGCTCTTTTACTCTGTTCAGAAGAATGCTTAATTCAGCTGGATTACATGATCTGCCTTCTGTGGGCGGGGATTTTACGTGGATAGGTCATCGCCATACTCATTCTGTCAGAACTAGAATAGACAGAGCTGTTGCTAATGTTGAATGGCTCCATTTGTTCCCGGATTCCCAAGTAAGTTTGCTTAATTGGGAGGGCTCAGATCATAAGCCTCTCCTTCTTTCTTTGCAAATTGCTAGATGGAGGTCAAGGGGCTTGTTTCGATATGAGAACAGGTGGCGCCATAACCTGGATGTGCATCAAGTGGTTCACCAAGTCTGGGAAGAGGAATGTGCGCATCTCACTCCATCTCGTTTTCATCTTGCTCTATCCCGGTGTAGAGGCAGATTATCTTTCTTGAAATCGAAGTCTCGTACAAATTCTCGGAAAGAGATTGCCCGCCTTAAGTTGTCTTTGCTTAGAGCCTATGAGTCCCCGTCTCTGGATTTTCATTATATAAGTTCAATCAAGTCTGATCTTGCTTTTGCTTATAGAATGGAGGAAGAGTTTTGGAAAACCAAGAGTAGGGTCCAATGGTTGCAAGCTGGTGACAGAAACACAACTTATTTTCACCAGAAAACAAGGCAGAGACATCATTCTAATAGGATCAATTTGATCAGTAATGCTCAGGGTTAATGTTGTAGGTCAAGGGAGGATATCGATGCCGTTGTAACTGAGTACTTTTCATCCCTTTACTCTTCTCAGCTTCATAATGACATTTCCTCTGCTTTTCAGGAGGTAGAAGGAAGAGTAACCTCAATGATGAATGTGGAATTAACAAAACTTGTAGATGAGTCAGAGATTCTGTCTGCTTTGTCAAAGATGAAGGAGGACAAGGCCCCAGGCCCTGATGGCCTTACAGCAGGATTTTTTGCTCATCATTGGCAGACGATAAGGCCAGGTGTGGTTGACTTTATTCTGCATTTTTTCAATAACAATACTTTCTCTTCTGAGATTAATCACACACATATTTGCCTTGTTCCTAAGATAGATACACCTAAGGACGTTAAAGACTATAGACCGATCAGCTTGTGTAATGTTGCTTATAAGCTGATCTCTAAAATTCTTGTTGAGCGACTCAAGCCTATTTTGCATATTATTATATCCGAGAATCAGTCTGCATTTATCCCAGGAAGGTGTATCACAGATAATGTATTAGTGGCTCATGAGCTTCTCCATTCTTTGAACACTAAAACATTGTCCTCTCATTATATGGCTCTACAGTTGGATGTGGTTAAAGCCTTTGATAAGATAGAGTGGAACTTTATTGATCTAATGCTTCGTAGACTTGGATTTGCAGATAAATGGTGCTCCTGGATTTCATTCTGCATTAGATCAGTAACTTATTCAGCCTTGGTTAATGGTAATCCAACTTCTAAGATCTATCCATCTTGTGGTATTAGGCAAGGTGATCCAATTTCGCCGTATCTCTATCTTATTTGCACAGAAGGTTTATCTTCTCTCATTAAAAAGGCTGTTGATGCTAATATGTTGCATGGTTATAAAGCTAGTTGTAATGGACCTGTTGTCTCTCATATGCTTTTCGGTGATGATTTGCTCCTGTTTTGTCAAGCCACAGATAGGGATTGCGTTAAGCTGATGGAGATCTTGAAGTTATATGGTGATCATTCGGGGCAGTATGTCAATTTTGACAAGTCGGCAGTTTGTTTCTCTAAGGGTACTGACCAGAGTACAAGAACAAGAATGATGAATCTTACTGGTATTTCGAGAGCTTTAGGTTTTGGAAGGTATCTTGGTTTACCAGAGTCAATTGGCCGAAGTAAGAAAACGGCTTTCTCCTTTGTTAAGCACAAAGTAATTCAGAAGCTTGAAAGTTGGTACACCAAGTTCATTTCCCCAGCTGGTAAGGAGATCCTCATCAAGGCGGTAATTACTTCTATGCATGCGTATTGTATGACTTGTTTTCTGCTTCCCGTTGGTGTAATTAATCAGCTTACTTCAGCTAGTCGTAAGTTCTGGTGGTCCATGTATGGGGACAGATTTAAAATTCCCTGGGTCTCTTGAGCTAAAATCACCAATCACAGGGTGGTTTGGGATACAAAGATCTTCGAGATTTTAATATCTCTTTGTTGGCCAAGCAGAGTTGGAGATTGATTAATCATCCGGATTCCTTGTTAGCTAGAGTTTTTAAGTCGAAGTACTATAAGAACTCTTCTCCTTTGGATGCAAACAGAGGATATAACACGAGCTACGCTTGGAAAGGTCTTGTTGAGGCTAATCAGTTTATCAAGAAGGGAATGAAATGGGTTGTTGGTAATGGAAAGAGTGTTAGAGTTTGGAAGGATAACTGGTTACCGAATTTGCCTCCCCGACATCCTACTTATATTTCTCAATCTTGTGATGAACAAGCTGCTGTTGCAGATTTCATCAACCCGGGCTCAGCAAGTTGGAATGAACCCAGCCTTCAAGAGAATATGAGTGCTTTAGATGTCAAAGAAATAAAATTGATAAGGCCAGCTATAAGTGAAGTGGAGGACAGATTAGTCTGGGCGTATATCAAGAATGGTCAGTATAATGTTAAATCAGGTTACAGGATGAGGCGTGTTCTCTCATGTCAGAGTACCTCTCCTTCTACTCTCGGTGATGTGCAGTTAAGTCTTTTTTACTCCTGTTGGCGCCTATCTATTTCTCCTAAGTTGAAGCATTTCTGGTGGAGAGTTATCCATGACTCTCTTCCTGTAGTTCAGTCTCTCTGTCGTAGAGGTTTAAGGATTCAGGATTCCTGTCAGTTGTGTGGAGATTTCCAAGAATCTTTAAACCATCTCATCTTCCTCTGCTCAGTTGCTCGCGAGATTTGGGAGTTGTCTCCAATCATTCACATTCCTTCTGAAGAGTTAGGAGCCTCTCTTTATGCGAACATTGCTAAGCTTTTTCTCTTAACTCTGGTTCTTCATCGAGTTGTTAGTTGATTGTTCATTTGGCTTGGAGAATGTGGAAGAACAGAAATGAGATCATTTTCTCAGGAAGGAGTACTGCTATTCCTCATATTATAGCTCTTGCTATCTCGGGGTTGAATGAATGGATGGCAGCTGATAAGTTTAACTATGCCCCTCAAGCTGTCCCTGCTTCACAACCTAGTATTTCCAATTTAAGATCAGCGAAGGATGTAATTGAGAAAGCTAATACTCTTTGTTGTTTCGTTGATGGCTCTTGGAAAGGCATTGATGAGGTTGCTGGATTTGCTTGACGACTCTATTCGGTGCGTGGTGTTGAAATTGCTAATGGTTCATCTTCTATTCCGCCGTTAAATAGTGCTGCTGAAACTGAGGCCTTAGCTTTGCGTCAATCTGTTATTGAAGTGAAGCGTCTGGGCTATTCTGATGTTGTGTTCTGTGGAGATTATAAGGACCTGTACTTAGCCCTGCAAAATCGATCATCTCATCCGTCCTCTGTGCTTAATCAGTCCTCTGTGCTTAATCAGTGTGTTTATGATATTTCGTCCTATGTTTTAGACATTTTCCAGTTCTCTTTTTCTATTAATTTTAAGTTTATGTTTGTATCTAGACTGGCTAATGCCTAAAATTGCTAGAACTCTTTGTAAAAACTATGTAGTTCGGTTTTGTTCAATATAATGCAGGTTGATAAAAAAAAAAAAAAAAAGAGAGAGGTCGTGCGTAGAACAGCATGGTCCTGAAAACCAGTTTTTATTAAAAATTATTAGGTTAAGTATATTATTTAATTATGGGATGAAAGTTGAATTAACGACTTCTGAATAACAAATCAAATATTAGAACCTACTAGATTTGACTTATCAGATTGTTTTCTTTATACTATAAAAAGAGTTGGTTTAAAATTAATTAAATACTCATATATTTATACGTTTATATCTCATTTTTGTCTTTAAGATTATAATTGCAAAGATGATATATCAAGGGGTTCCGTTCTGTAACCAAAGTTTATAAAAAAATATAGATAGTTTGTTTTTTTTCAATTTTTTTGAGTTATAAATGATTGGTCTATTAATTTAAATTCCTTCAAAAAAGAAGAGTAGATGTTCTTATGAGAACTCAAAATCTGAATATGATGATTTATGATGTCAAATATTTTATCAGTGGACTAGCATTATTTAATTTTTCTATAGATAATTAAATATTATCATTATATAATTTACACACACAAACAAACTTTTAGCTTAATTCGCGTTAAAGATTGGTTTTTCTAGAAAAAAAATAAATAATTTTAATAGATATTCTCTCATTATTTTAAGTTTTTTACACATTTATCATTTTATTTTAAAAATGAAAAACAGAATATAAAACACAAATGATTATTAAAATGAAAATATAATTAATTTTCATTAAAAATTAAAGGCAAACAAAAGAAGATGGCTTCAGAATAAGAGCATCTCCATCCATGAGATATCCACCAAGTATCTCATCAATATTTTAATAATATTTTTAATATATTTTAAATTGAGAACTTCACACTACATTTTTACCTCCATTCATGAGATGTTCTTTGAATAATTCAATAATATAATATTAATATATTTATACAATTTTTAGTGCAAAGTAATTTTAATATATAGAGAATGAAGAATGTTAGTAATTATAAAATTTTATGATTTTCCTTTACTTTTGAAGTCTCAGATATTAAAAAATATTTATTAAATTGTGAAAATATTATTAAGTAGTTTTATTGAATTCATTTTACCTAGTATAAATTAAAGAAATAATATATAATTCAAATTATGGAAACTGAAACTTCATAAATAGATAATTTTATTTTTAAAATTTTCGAAAAAACTAAGAAAATAATAATAATATATAAATTATTTAAATGACATTTTAAGTAGATGAGTGTTTGATTTTTTAATTAAAAACACAAAATTATGAGATGAATATATGTGGCATGAAAGAGGGAGTGCGGCTTAGACAACACCGCCGCCAATTCCTTCTCCTCCTCGCGTTCCTTCTCTTCTTGTCTACCTTTTTGTTTTGTAGCTTCGTTGGTTTTCGAAACTTGGATCTAGTTCGTGGTGCTTGCGGTCATCCCGTCGCGGTGGAGTAATCGTTGTCGATTCCTGGTAGTGGTGACTCGACTTTGTCTTGCTGGTGTCTAGCTTAGGCCTTCATCCTTTAAATCACCGGCGTTGTTCTTAGTTGGGGTGGGGATCTTGTGACCATGCTTCGGTTGAGTTGCTCGGTTGGCGGTGAAACCTCTGTCACTAATGATAAACCAAAGATTGTTGTAATTCATTCATTATATGTAATATAGAAGTTGCAGATTTATTCCATAATTTGTCTCTTGATCCAGAAACCAAGGCTCAAGTCTCTTATACTGGGAATAAGGTATAAGCTTCAAAGCTAAATCTATTATTTATCTTTCTTCTGATGTTTAATTGAGATTGAGTTGGATTTTGAAAAGAGCTAAATACCTTATTTCCATTTCACTTGCAGGATGTGTATGGCGGAAACACTAATGGGGTTTAACGTCCTTCTGTACCGGAAACTACCAAGATTGGCAAACCTAATGTTTTGGCTAATGGTGGAGCTATACCTGTAAATAAAGGATTCAACCAGAAGAAACGTGGTTATAATAATCAAAAGGATTCATATGGAAGAGGTACCTACTCTACAGGCTATTATCCAGCTTATGGTTATGGGGCTAACTATGCTTCTGGAAAGACCAACAGTAGTCTTCATTATCAGTACTTGGTATGTTCGATTTCTCGACACATATTACACTTATGCGTTAAATTCGTGAATTCATGGTTTGTTTTGGTTATTCGGTATTGGCGGGTGTTTATTTGATTTCATGACATTTCTTGACTCATATTACACTTATATATACGTTAAATTCGTGAATTCATGGTGGGTAAGTAACAGTGTTGTTTACACATCTGTATTAAGTACAAACTCTGTTGACACTAATTTTGTTCTATTATTTTACTAAAGTTCATTTGGTGAGAAATGAAGCAGAGAAAGAGAGATATTTTTTCAATTTTGCATTGATGGTGAAAAGAGTATTTTCGTCATAAAATTTTAAAGTATTTAGACAATAGAACACTTTCTAATAAAAAAAGTGTCTATATTCAAGAAAGTGTCATATCTTCTAATTACTTTTGTAAAAGTGTGCTATTATCAAATTTTCCCTAAAAAATCCATGGATGAAAATGTCCTAATTATCTCATTATTACGGATTTTCTATATATATATCAATATCAGAGACTAGGTAACCTAATCCACCAAGTTCCATAATGATTTAACAATTTTTCCACGGAAATTAAATCTTAGGTGTTAAAAACAGTCTTGTGATTTTGTTTTGTGGTCAAAAACTGAGAAGACAAAATCTAACTTAAATTGTGAGGTCCTTGAAAAGTATAATTCTAAGTTGTGCAAGTAACTGCGAGGTCCTCAAGAGAGTCTATGATATAAGTAGGTGATATTTTCTCTTTTTAATTAATTTTTATATGCAGAAATTTTATCTAGTAGTGGTTTATAGCAAACTTTTGATAGAGTCACCTGAAAAGAAAATCAAATGAATGTATATGTATATTAATTAAGGTATATTAAGATACATAGATGTTTGTTGAATATGAGAGTTATGATAACAAGTAAACAATAATAATGGAATTAGTACAGAACATTATAAGACCAACATCGGTTGCTTCTAAACCAAGACTGTCAATGAGAATGACTTAATTGAGTGATACTATACTCACTATCATCATCTTACTTCTTCCCCAAGAAAAACATTTACACACATTCTCTACTTATCAACATTGGAAACTCGCTACTCTCTGACATATTTTTTATATGTTTAATTACGTCTATTTTATTTAACTATTTTGTTATTTAAAATACAAAGAGGTTGTTATAAGAAAACTTTAGGCCAATCTTGTAAACTTGGAGAGAAACCGATCAATGCCAATGTCTTATTTTTATAAATTTTAATTGTATAATTTTTTATTATTTTATTGTTTAATAAACTAGATTCAAATTTTCTATAATTTTAACTATATTAAATTGTATTTTCTTAAACAACTTTGTATATTTTTTTATTATATTATAATTTTAATATATGTCTATGCTTTTATCCTATAATTCTCTCTACTTTTTTATAATTTAATATATTGTAATATGATTTTTTTTAGATTTTTTTTTTACTTTTAACAATATCTTTCTATTTTTAATATGAAAAATTACCTTTTAAGTTATGTTATGATTTTTCGAAATTAAATTCTATTTTCAATTTATATATGAGCTTTAAGAATTTTAAATATTTTAAATCAAATAATCAATCATTATATGTAATTATTATGTGATTATATCAAGATTTTAAATTTAATTTTTAAAGATGTTGTGATGAAACTCATCATCAAATCCATTTTTCAGGTAAAGCACGATGAGCTCGTGGCCTTTCATTTATATATATTGCTACCCTTTTGTTTTAGAAAAGTCTTTGTAGCCTATTCGTAAAAACTTTTCTTGAGATCAAGAAGTGTAAAAGTCTCTATTTTTTTTTAATTTGATATATTTTTATATGATTTATTCTTTTTAAGAAAAATTCATATTTATTTTGGTCCTGAATCCAAATTGAGTAAATATGAATTTGTAGTCTTTGTGGTTTTTATATATTTTGTGGTAGTTTTTGTTTAAAAGTTTGTGTAGGATAGTAGGAGACTTATGTTGTTATGATCAAGATATCCATAGTTCAAGTCCTACTTGAATTATTTGAACACAATTTTTAAAATTATAAATATGGAGGGTGCCACATGTCATAACGGGAGAGCACCCCTCCTCCTGTCCCCTATATATTAATTCAGGAACATTTTTAAAGAATAATCTTACTCTTATGTGTTATTTACATGCATGCCATGATGGTGTGTCAGCTCCAGAATATCTTTAAAAAAAATTCGAAATAAGGTTTTGTTTACTAGAATAATTACAATATATGTCACTCATATATTTACTAACCAATCAAATTAAACAATAAATAATTGATATCTAATTATATAATATTAATTATTCAAACATTCATTCTCCCATAAACTAATATTCAAATTGATTTCAGAATTTTATTATTTAATTTTAAGAAATTTACTAACCAATAAAATCAAATAGTAAAGATTTGATATTTTTATTTTTTAAAATATTTACTAACCAAAAACATTCAATAATAAAAATTTAATATTTTAAAAATTTAATATTTAATTGTATCATTTTATTTAGTTTTAAATATGTGTTATACCTTCTTTAATTTTTATTTGTTTATAATCCTTAAAAAATATGAACATAAATAATTTATTTATTCATATAAAATAATAGATATTTATGTATACGTTAAGATTCAAATTTTAAATAATATAAATTATTTAATATTTGAAATAAAGTAATATTATATTAAATCCTATAACATATGTATATATATATATATATATATATCTAAACATATTCGATTAAAAAAATAAATAAAAATTTAACAATATAAATATTATAAATGTATAACAATATATATATTTAATCTCATATATGACATGGATCAAAAAAACTTTTATCCATAAAATTAATACATGTAAATTACTTTCTCGATATCTAACTTTAAACTTGGTATCGTCCATCACATCCGACTGATGACATTAATTAACCAAACAAATTTAACAAGAAAATAAAGCAATAAATTATTACAAAATAGTTAACAGATATAAGTGGAGTTCACACGTATATTTTTATTCAAAAATTAATATTAATATTTAATATTTTTAATTATAAAAAATAAGATTATAATATCTAATATAATATCTAGCGATATGTAAAATAATTATTGTAAAGTGAAAATAATAAATAAAATAATTTAAAATATATGTAATTTAGAGATTTATAAATAAAAAATTGTATATATTAATTTTATTGGTAGTTATTTTAAAATATGTCAAAAAATATTTGTTATATTAATTTGATATTTCGTAATTATTAAATTTTAAAAAATAATTTTAAATTATTGTAATTGTCTTATTGTATATATTATTATAAAAATAATATTAATATAATGAAATGTATTCTTAGTTATTAATAAAATTATTTATTATGATTTTTTGCATTACATATAATAGATAGAATATATATATATATAGTGTAATAAAAGTAATATTAATGTAATGAAATGTATTCTTAGTTGTATTTGTTTTTTTTAATCATAGACAAGAATAAGAAGTAATTCAATTTTCATTGTTGAAACTTTTATTGGTTAAAATTTTACTGTTGAAACTTGAAGTAATGAGTTTCAGAAGAAATTAACTCTAATTTAAGCTTTTAAAACCACATTTGTAGTTGGAAAAAAAAAAACCACTTTTGTAAATGTAGACATGTCCGATCAAGAAGCCAAGCGCACTTCTAAGGCAAATATTAATATCAATAATATTTCTTATTTTAAGGTGTACTTTTTTTGTGACAGAAAAAAAAGGTGTACTTTTTCTTTGCAATTACTAGTTATATTTTTGAGGGCCACCAAATTATATCTTACATATAATATTATTGTTTAAAAGATATATAATTCTATAACTTATGATATTTTTAAAGCTTATCTTTAAGATTTTGAACAAGAAATATAGAGGTTGTCAAAAAAAAAAAAAAACAAGAAATATAGAAAAAAAAACACAACAAATTATTTTGGTTTAAGACACTATTTTGTTGAACCAGCTTATAGATAATATGAGACAGGGTTCCAAGATTTTGGATTCTGTTCATTCATCTTACACTCTTCTTCTCTTTAATCAAGTTTTTTTTTAGCTTTCTTTGATTAAGAGAGAGACTCGTACTCAAACCTCATTAAAAATTCATAGAGTTATTCTGAAATATTGAATCTTAAGTTTAAGGATAATACGTAATATAAACATATACAAATATTATACTCAAGATTTTGGTATTTCAAATCAGAAGATTAAGATGGTATATAGGAGCTCCATAAACTTATATACCGTTGAAATTAATCGTATTTGACTTTGGAATTGGATCATTCGAGATTATACATATAAGAAAAAACTAATTCGACCCATTTATAATGAACAGTGTCCGGTCTAATATTACACATGTAAATCGAAATCTCGGCTTTGCAGGCTCCCTTCTCTTCTAAGCCCATTTAGCTTCTTTCGTTCTGATTGTTTTGTAGATAGATTGAATTGGATCTTGAACCTTTTTTGATTTGGTTGAATCCAGATATCGACATGGTATATATAAGCTCCATAAACTTACATACCATTGAAATTAATTGTATTTGACTTTGGAATTGGATCATTCGAGATTATATATATATATAAACTAATTCGACCACTTCCAACTTGTGTGATATGTTGATAGAGTAAAATTATAATAAGCTAAAACTATAGAGTAAACTTTTCTGATGAGATATTGCTATGTAGAAGCACAATTTTGTCAAATACTATATCTTACCGGCTTGAAATGACGCAAGAGAGATAGATCGTGCGAAACACGATTTCAGACAAGAACTGATTTGATGATTTAGATTTAGCTTCAGTGAAGATATTCGTTAAGCTTCCATCAATTTAAAACGAGATATTCTTAAGTTTGATCCACGTGGTCTCTTGACATGTGGTGTGTGCAATCTCATTTAATGGTACGTCTTTAATTATTATTTTTGTTTGCTAAACTATAAAAAAGATAGATCTTAAACCCACTGCGATTTCAATCGGATAAGCCAATTTTGTACATACAGTTTTTAAAAAAGTTTTGAGAATAAATTTGAGTTAAATGCTTATGTTAGTACTTAGTAGAATGAAGTTGATGTGACGTTGGATTTTATTGGTGATTATAATATGTCCTTAGTTCAGTAGTTATTTGTTTAATAGTATCTGTTACAGGAGTTAAAAAATTTCATAGAAACACTTGAAACATTTGTTCATTTTTCATAGACAGTAGTTATTATGTCTACATTTATATAAATTGACAAAAAATAAATATTTTTGATCAAATTTATTTTAAAAGTTAATAGAGAAAGAAAAACGATTTAACACTTGAGCCCCAACAAAATAAAACTAAATCTTTATTTTTTTGAATAACGTGGAATTTTGGTTTTCTCGAAAAACACAGAATCTCTATTTTCCTGTAAAATGTAGAATCTTTGTTTTTCCAAAAAAACGTGGAATCTCAATTTTTTCCAAAACCCCGGAATCCCGGATTTTACCTGAAAACATGAAATCTCGATTTTTCAAAAAAACGCTAAATCTCGATTTTCTCAAAAACGTGGAATCTTGATTTTTCTTGAAAACCAAGTAATGTTTTGTCATTTTAAACTTTCAACATCTAGATGTTATCTGAAATTAAATTAAAAAACAAACAAAAGATGCTATCAAAAATTCGAAAAAAAACATCCAGATATTGAATCTAGAGGAAGCATACATATGAGGTAAAGAACAAATCCGAAGAAGACTCTGATTCAAATGAAGATCGTACTAACACTTCAATGCAATATATGGATGAGATTCGAGATGAACTTTCAACAAATCTATGGAACTCTCGTTGATGTAGTTATTTGTATTGTCGCTTTTCTATAAAAAAATAGTAATAAGTTTTATATGCAAATTCAATAATTATTTGAAATTTTCTAATCTTCTTATTTATTAATTTTATAAGTACTTAACTTCTATTATGGCACTTTAAAGAGAATAATTTGTCATAAGGGCACTTATGTTGACTTAGGCGCTTTGTCTAAGTCTGTGTTATGAATTTAACTAAATATCTCTCCACTTAAATTCTAACTAGATTCTATTTACTCTCATTAGCTTTTATATTTTATCGTTCTTTTTTCTTGTCTTCTTAGATACTCTTCTTCTTTTTCAATTCCAAGAATCGAGACTCATGAGAAACCATCTTCTCGTTTCCATTAAAATCTTGAAAACCCATTCTCAAATACTTCTAGATTTTCCATCATCTGAGATAAAAATCCTTATGGAATCTCCTGATTATAACCTTCTCTGATTTATTCGCATCTTACGATACTCAGTTAACTCATATTCGTCGATTGTTCTGTACTTCGTTCTTTCAGATTCGTAGAAAGGGTTTCAAGTTTTCCCAATGCATGTGACCCTTTTTGTCTATATTTGTTAATTGATATTTTTCTTTCCTTTGGGTTTTCAATTTTGTTCCCGATAATCTTACTGAAATTCTTATATCTACTTTTCTGTCTTTACATTTATTTTTTCCAGTTTCTTAATCGGGTTTTAACTTTCACGGTTTCGTTTCGCTCACCTATTAGTACTTTGTACTGCTTCGTTTCGTTTATGGTCGGTTTCGTTTCGTTTATGGTCAGTTTCGTTTCGTTTTGCTCATCTAAATACTTCAAATCGTTTCGTTTCGTCCTTTGTTGTGATTTAACTCACCTATTAGTACTTCGTCCTGCTTCATTTTACTTTAAAAGGGTTTGCGATTTTTATGTTCCTCTTTTTCGGCTATAGGTTTTAGGGTTCATCGAGTATTAGTGGTCAAAATGTTATACTTGCAGATTTATGGTTGCTCCTCACTATTGTCGTTTTTTCTTTCTTTTCGTTGTTTCATGGTTACATCTTTGGGTCGCATTTTCATGGTTGGCCTTTATTACCTCAAGGCCCTAAACTTATGGTTTATTTCTCATATATTGTTTCGTCTACTATAATTTTCTATGGATCGAATTTTATGGTTGTAGATTTATGGTTGCAGATTTATGGTTGCTCCTCAATGTTATTGTTTCTCCTTTTTCTTTCGTTGTTTCATTGGTTACACATTTGAGATCGCTTTTTCATGCTTGGCTTATTTTACCTCAAACCCTAAATTAACTTTTTTTACTTCTCCTATAGTGTGTCGTCTGCTATAATTTCCCATGGGTAAAATGTTATGGTTTCAGATTTAAGGTTGCACATTTCTGACAACACTTTCATGGTTACACATCTGTGGTAGTATTTGGTTGACTTATGTTACAATTACAGTTTAGTTCTCACATAATGTCCCGAATATTGTTCATATTGTTATTGTTTTATACAGCACATCTTCCTAGATGTCTTCAAACCTATTCATCCTTTATCTTATTTTAATGTTTTATCAATTTCTAAAATTTTGTAGTTAAGACGAAATGACTGACTCCTCTGGATCTTCAAGTTGGGCACCACAATCAAGACAACGTAACCAAACAATAGGAATTCTATTTCGGTGCTCTTGTGGGGAAAGTATTGTTACTAGAATGTCAAAATCAGAGAGCAATCCTTACCGTCATTACTTATGTTGTTCTTATGCAGCAACAAACGAGGTATGTCTTTCAAATTATATAATTTAGTTATCATAGGAAAATGATTTATGGTGTTCTACAATGACCTTTCTGATATTATATGTTTTCTCTTATCTAGCTTTCACACGATCATCACCTCTTCAAGTAAATTGATGATGCAATATTAGAGATCTAGCCTTTTTGTGTGCACAAGGTTCATATGAGACTCAAAGTTTAAGACGAGATCTAGAATTTCAAAAGGCTTTCGTTGAGGCAAAGTTGGGTCAACTGACTATGGAATTCAACAAGTGGAATAAGATGATGACAATTTGTGTTTTCGGTGGCTCTCTGGTTGTGTATGCCATTCTCATTAGATATATGATGTAGTTTTTCCATTCTAATTCGTGTGTTTCTCGGTGGACACCTAATGTGCCTTAGTTATCTATGCACTTCATCATTGTAAATAAATGTATGTTTACCTAGTGAATCTGATCTTATTTCAATCGTGCTTTTATTACTTTCTAAGTTAGTTCCCCTGTGAAGTAATTACCCGATTTTAGATTAACTTAAAATAATATCCAATTTTAGATTAACCAAAAACAATAACTAAAAACAATATAGTAAACAACTTTACCACATTCATTTGACTTCGACAACCTAACCAGAAATTCGATACAATGCTACCTCAACAAAATTACAAAATTTTAAAAAATTAAATATCCAACATTAACATATAAATAGAAATATCTATGTCTCAATGTGCTTCTCTTTCTTCACAGTATACAATTACTTCTCGAAGATATACAATATAGTTTACAAAAACCGTAAACTATACTTCCCTTACAACAAGATCATAAACAAAGTCTCTCAACTTTGAAAAATCAAACTAAACTCTTCTATATATTTCGAGAAACCAATACTCCTCTTCAATATTTTACACGGTTTTTCGCTTCTTGGACGGACAGGAGAATCCCCAACACAACAGAACAACGAATCTTCATAATCAAATCGCTGTGAAATTATCTTCTGCACACCGCCGTCAAATGGAAGGCAAGGCCTCTGTGAAATTATCTTCCATCCATCTTAAATTGCCACTAACCCCTGTTCGAAACTCGAGCAACACATCGCGACTTAGGTTCTCCCATGAAAAATCAAGCCTTAGGGTTTTCAAAATCCATTTCCAACTCCTTCTCTTACCGTTCATCCCTATCTTTAGATCTTCACGTCTTTCAAAACTGAAACAAAAACATGATTTGGTATTCTAAGGTTTGTGGATGGCATTTCTATTCTAAAGTGTGTGGTTTCTAAGTCAATCACTCTCATTACCCCAATATCGTGAACCTTGTGTAACCAAACTCGAGTCAATACTCAATCTTGCATTATCAATAACCCCTACGATTTCTTCTTCAAATCTTTTAGCATCCTTTTAACTTTCGTCAATGTTTTCATGTAGGCGGCCGCGAAGATGTTTTTCAATGGGATATAGAGCTCCCCTAGAGATTGTTTGCTACAGACAGATACCCCAAAGGGCGACTTAATGTTTACTCGAGGCCATACATTTTATCATTCGTTCAAAGCCAACTAGAAGGAACACACGAATGAGACATGATTATAAGTTCTTGTTTCAACAACTTGTTCAACATCCCGACCACCATGTGCCCTATCTCATGCCAACTTCTACACTGCCTTCTTAGCCGATAAATTATCACTAGGAAGAAGTACGAGCTCTGGACCGTTTTTGGTGGTTGAGTTTTGTGCACTAACTAGGTTGAACTGCGCCGAATTCCCTGAGTACTACATCCCAAATCAAAAACTGAAGGTTCCTGTGGGCAAAGGGTCAACATGGGCTAAGTACATAGTACCTGACCCAACAACAACACTCGCTACGTCTCTGCTCTTCTAGCTAGCAGTGCGGATATGCCTGGTTGGAGGAGGCTCGGTCTAACACTCATTCTAATTGTTGATGGTGTTTTAATATCAAGTCGCCAAGTACACAAACCTACGCCAAGATATGTCGATATGTTGAAAGACCCTTAAGCTTTAATAAATTTCCCATGGGGAAGAGAGTCCTTCTTGAAAACTCTAAAGGCGATGACCCCAGGGAACAAGTCATTTGCGTAATGCGTTGATCCAGTCATGAACTTTCGAAAAAACTACAACAACAATCTCTCAGCTTAAAAGGTTTCCCCTTAGTTCTCCAGCTCTTAGCTCTTAAGTCTATACCTAAGCTGCTAGATTACGTTCACGATGGGTACATCAACAACACTCTGCTCGAAGTTCCTTTCGTAGGCTTAGGGAAGCACATAATTATGAATAGGCAGGACGTATTAGATGTCAAGGATGATACACTGGTCAGTTTTACATCACTTCATCTTTATCTGTCTTCTGGTTTCTCAAACATATTCACATGTCTGCAGTTTTTTGTTTAATGTCTTGTGGTCTCCATCACAACATAGTTTCACAATTTAAGTTTCAAAGTCGATGTGCTAGGTTCATCAATCTACCTCTAAATGCTTGAGCGATTTTCCGTTTTTCGTGTTTCCATGTTCTGTTTCCTACAATCTTTATGTGAATTGTTGAGAGCAAGCTCGTTCATAGTTTTATGGTATTTGTCTTCTTCATTTATCGTACCATCTTAATGTTGCAACTTCTCTGTCTCTAACAACTCATAGTTCAACCGAATCTACAACTTGAAGGGGTCCCAAAAGGTTGGACTGAATGGTATGATGATGCCAAAGACATTAAAGCTTCATACATGGAGGACGAAATCTCCAATTCCCGTGAATTTACTAGAAAAGAATGGCCATGCGGCGATAACTCCCTTGATTTATATGAACCAATAGAGAAACCACCAAATCCGGTCCACAAAAACACGTAATTGATCGTAAGCGTGGGAAACAACCCGCAATGGTTACAAGACCTACAGGGCCGTTACCAAGAGGACATCGAACCAGAAGCAACCTAGGATTACTGGTTTCTTTAAAAAGAAACCAGAAACAATCAAAGAAGTTATGGCATGGATGGAGCAAAGACATGCAAAACAAGATGCAATGATCAAGGAACAAAAACAACTTGTGAAGAAGCATGCTGATGAGATTGCTACCTTCAATCTGAAATTACAGAAAGTTGTTGTAAGGGCAAAAAACATGGAGACTCATCTCAAAAAAATCATCTGCTTTGGTGGTTTTGGCAAGCTATCAAGCTGTAGGAAAATCATTGGAATGCATAAAACACTAAAAGAATCAAAGGATTACTCCATTGACGAACCTGCTAGTTACCCCACATTTAACCACTGCTCAGCTGATCTCTCTAAGGTATTTTTTTAAATCATATACTACTAAATTTTCAGTACAATCTTGCTTCTAACTTTGAATGCCTCACTTACAACAATCACCAATAGATGAAGCACCACACACAACCCATGAGTTTGGTCAGATTAGTGGCACATCGGTTAGTAACCATATTATTTTAAATTTAACACCATTTTGGTACGTTTTACTCGAAGCAGCTTTTGTTAAAATTCACGGATCCTTTACACTCTCTTACCAGAATGAAATGTCGAGCCTCTCAACCAACCTTAGCACGCCAAACCGAGTACATGTTATCCTACAATCAAATCCAAACCTCTCATCTTTTGTACTTCCATTTCAGAAAAAACTCAGACCTGCCTACCGGCAAAGACCATCACTCTTAACAAAACCTCCTAAGATCGCCCGACATAAATTAGGTTCCTAACTACAATACGTTTTCGTATTATTAATAGTTTATTCATAGGAGTCCTACATTTCTCTAAGGAAACATTGACATATTTGCAAGTTAAAAACTCTTCTTAGTTTAACTCTACACCCGAAATGTTGAATCCCTATATACAAGAAGTAAGTTCCCCAAACTTTATTCTTTACTTACCCTTTATCTCCTATACAAGTTAACAATACCAATTCCTGTTTATCCCCCTCTCAATATGCAGGATCATTGCTCATCACAAGAGACTTCCGAAGACAAACGCGACCACAAGTCAGTTGTCCCCAAACAGAATCCCCTAAATGACATCTCCCCCAAGTAAGATTCTCCTTCAAATATAAGTATAGCATCTCAGTACTTAAAAAAGAAATGAATCAAGGTTTACTAATTACTGGTTATTGTATTAGAATAACAACGTTCAAATCAGTGTTTTCGGTTCACTTACAAAATTTACTCCATATATAATTCTACAGGCAAATCATCGCAGAGATAACACCCAGATTGATGATATCGTTCTGGAGCAGGCTATGATTGACGACATGTCCCCCCGAGTAAGTGGGCTTTTCAACTACATAAAACACGGTTATTCATTTACCGATCTTATCCTACTATATTATTTTACTTTACATATCAAATTGTTAAGAGATTACATGTCNGTTTACATAAACTTTTAGTACTGTCTCTCCTGTCACCAGCATGTCAACAGTTGTAAGCTTGACCANATGTCAACAATTGTTTCTAAACTTTTAGTACTGTCTCTCCTGTCACCAGCATGTCAACAGTTGTAAGCTTGACCATACTGCAACCTCCTCCGAAGAGGTCAGTTCCCCCTAAGTTAGCTCACTCACTAACATTTCTTACAACTATTCCTTTTTTCTTTCTTTTTCAGAGCCTAACCTTTCTTGATAATCAAATCAACCAAGAAGCAACATGTTTAGTCAACTACAAGGTTAGACAAACCAAGCCATCTATAGACTTAAACATTATTTCTTATAACGCTACTCATAAATATTTTATTCATACAGGTCGATAACTCTGTGGAGCTACGAAAGGCTAAACTAGTTGTCAATGTTCAAACAGACATTGTGCCTAAACCTATACCTGAATAAAAAAGCTTGTTAATTTACCTCTGGAAACTATGACCCAGGCACCCAAAGCTAATTTCTCATGTCTCCCCAATTAAGGTACATACCAAAATCAAATAACAATTGCATTTTTTGGGTATGCAGCAATTAACACTACTCTAACATCTACTAAACAACATGTCAGAGAGGGGAGGAAACGTCAAATGGTATATCTTAGTGATGAATCTCCAGTCAAGAAAATATCTCGTCCCACAATTGTCTATCTGAGTGATGGGTCACCCGCCAAACAAGTATTCCAACAAGAACGTACACTCGAAGAGCAATCTCTAGCTCAAATCTTCTTATCTAAGGGTCATACGGATGTTACCAACCTATTTCTAGAGGTTGACATGGATACGTTCAGAATGTTGGCAAAGTATCTTGCTGTTGAACCATATAAGTAAGTTCACTACCATATCACACGTACAGTTACAGAGTTGATCATTTCTGGTAAATGTTCCGTGGTTAGCTTTTAAGTTATCTACATACATTACCATCATATGTCTTCCTTCACAGATTACACAAGACACTAACAACCTGGGATTTTGAAAACAAGTTTATAGTAGACCTCGCTAAACCTCAACATTGGGTTAATACCACAGTTAGTAGTTCTCATTTCACAAACACCAAATTCATTACTATAATATTCTGCTTATATAACATCAAACTCCTCCACAACATATAGAAGTCTTGATGGATTTGTTGGAAAGACGACACTCTGAAACTCTTAAACGAGAAAGATCTTAGTTCGCATCTCCATGGTTTATGAACCACCTACAAGGGAGAGTGCGGTCTTTCCTCAAAACCAAAGACCAGCATGCTTATCTCTGGTCGTACTCAATTAAGAGGTTTGTGACAAAAGAAGAACATGTGTGGCTTGCTGATATTGACATTTTTTATGTCCCACTGAACTGGGATGATTGCGTACACTGGGTCGGATTAATCATTAATCTAAACATGTGGTCCATTGAGGTGCTAGATTTGGACTGCAACTTGTATGGAAAAGTCAAGGTCAACTTGTTTATTGATCCAATCGCTCAAATGCTCCCATACATCATTAAAAAATTATGCAGCTACAAACTCAGCCAAGAGCATGATTACACACCTTTCACTGTCCATCGACATCCAGGTCTATACCACAACGAACGTAGTGGTGATTGTGGCCATGTGGCAATTAAGTTAGAAATCCATGCACATGGCAATGGCTAAGAGGAGATGGCGATAATTACTGATCACGATGTTGACATGTTGCGCAAGCAATACACGTTGGATATCTTTGGAGATTTCAAAGCCCCTCTTTACTGCTCTTTCTATTTTCACTTACTTCAAAAAGAGGATTTCAATCCTTGAATATGTGGTTAAGGATATTATCTTTTGCTAATTTTATCTCCTCTTCTTTTAGTTTAAATGTCCTACGCTCTCACACCCGTCGTTCCCAAACATTAGGCTTACCCTTATGTACGATTCATTGATTACATTTAGGCACAATGTGGAAAATTAATCTTAGTTTTCCTTATAGACTTCTTATTGATTTAGTTGAAGTTTACAACATAACAAACCCATTCATGTTAATTTATAGATATGCATTTTCCTGAATGACGGCCCCCAACTCATCACTTTTGCTAATGTCACATGGGTTGATAATTAACTCTGAATTAACGATTGAAGATATCTATCATGTGGTCAATATATGTTTTTGGACATATTTACATAGCGTTTACCTATAGGGTGCCCTTAGTCATACTGATAATTATAACTCGGACAAAAATATCAGTACGTCTGAAAATTTGCAGATACGAATCCCCATCCCAATGCTCGTGGTGATAAACCAATCAAGTTCATATATTACACTAATATAATACAACATATCTTTACTAGTTAGCAAATCCCCTTGTACCAAAATACTACTAGTTCTAGCAGCCAATATATATTCATGTCAACAAAAAATTTCATCGCCGCAAAATAACATAGCTCTCCTTGGTAAGTTACCCTCCAATATCAACCTTGTTAACTAGAATAGACAACTCACTAATAGCCATGTTTAATATAGGATTCCTTAAATATATATAAAAAAATAAGCCCATACCAAAAAAATGAGGCGATACTATATGATGTCTTACTTACTTATGATGTGTGATAGATTATACTACATAACAAAATCGATACTAATCTTCAATAATGTATATATTTTAAAAAATTGTAATCATCTCCATTACATAACAAAACCGATACTAAACTTCAATAATTTCGAGAAACAAATTTTGACTTAACCGAATCAANTTCGAGAAACAAATTTTGACTTAACCGAATCAAATAAACCGAAGCACAAATAGTTCGAACCTAACTCTTATCAAACACTGATCATTTCAAAACAATCATCTTTCAATATATATATTATTGTATATATATATATATATATATATA
>OVAO01000183.1:0-20930 GCA_900406285.1 Biscutella auriculata
CTTTTCGGGAAAAACGCGTGATTGCGGTTTTTCGGAAAATACGCGAGATTGCGGCTTTTCAGGAAAAACGCAGGATTGCGGTTTTTCGGGAAAAATCCTGGATTGCGGCTTTTCGAAAAAAATGCAGGATTACGGTTTTTGATTCGGCTTAACGTTTTATACATAAAAAGCTTTGATCCCAATTCATTTTCATTGTGAGTGATATCATGACAAATTATGCACCCACAATCACTTGTATAAACAAAGAAAATATAAAAATATATAGACAGTCAAAATTTTGTAAACTATTCGATCGCTTGCGACAGACTATATTTTCCAACGGTGGGTGGATTCAATCAACAACAGCTCCAATTTTCAATATTTTACCTTCAAATCTTTTCTTTCTAAAATGTATCTTTCAGTTTTCACCGACAAAAGAAAAACTGTTATATAAGAATATCAATTAACTTATAAGACACTTCACAAAATAACCCTCAATGTTAATTAAGTGGATATTACTATATATTAGTGTTGGATTATACAACCTCTTTTTATTTAGCTCGAGATGAAGTTAACAAACATGTAAAAACAAAAATCTAAAGCTATTTCACCAATTTGATATATCAAAGTTAGAAAGCTAAAATATTGTGAACAATTTAGGATTTTAGTTGAATTAGGTATTTAAAATAAAAGAAATAGATTATAAATTGTTTAATTTGAGAAATCACATGCTCTATTTAGAATTCGAAATGAACTCCTCAAGTTTGAACAAAAAAAAATTACTGTAAAAAGTTGACAGAATTTGACTATCTATTCAATAACATTGTATAAAATTTGATATTTGTCAATTCAAAACACTGTATCAAGCAAAAATTTTCTAGATTTTTTCCTCAAAATTGGTAAGTGCATAAATTTATGTTGTTTGATCAAATTTTCATTCTTTTGTGACTACTATGTCAATTTTTGTTAACTAAAATAAAGTATTTTATTTTTTGTCATTAATATACATTTATTTTTCGTTTATATATGTTTAAGTTAAATTTTTGTAATCCAATTGAAAAGATATTTTTAATTCTCAATATAAAATTATTTAAAAAAAAAAATTATAACTGTTTCTATTATATAGTTTTTTTGATGGGTTAATGTATGATTAGATAATTAAAATTAATTTTTGATTATTGTCTTTAAAAAAATGATTCATCTTTTCTTTTCAAACCAGATTTTTGCCAATTTTTGAGTTAGAGATTTTGTTCGACGCACGGCAGACGGCCAATGTCGAGCCTTCTTTTTTTGTCCACCATTTTACTTATACAACGACTATTGTTCTTTGCTTTGTTTCTGGTTGTAACTGTTTTTCCACTCAATGTTCATCGAGGAGATGGGCAACATGGAGTCTGAATTTGCGGCGAGCGCCTTTGGAGGAGATCATACCTTTTTACTCCTCTAATGTATAACAGAGCGTTTCACGGTTTGCCTTAACCCTCGTTATCTAAGAATTTCTTTCCTCTATATTTCGGTGAGGAGATTCCGTTCGTTTCTCATAAAGAGGAGAAGAGTATGAGATCTCGACCGATGGAGCTCTTTTTTGGTAAGCTTGATCGCAACTTTCTGAAATCGTGTGCAACCTTGATCTGCAGCAATCAAACAAATTTGCTTTGTCGTGAATTCATTATGGATGATGAGATCGGAGAGTCGGAGGAGAGTCCGAGATGACTACGTCTAACCGTCAACGAATGGTTCTCGACTTTGTCGGTGGGCCGCCGAGCAGAAAAGTGGCGCCACATATACTCCTTCTTTCACCAACTGCTTGCACACCATGGTGTCCTCTGCTGTGACGTGTGGAAGAGGTGTTGTTGTAACACTGCAACGATTTCTGATCAATAGAACGAACCTCACAAACTCTTCGATCACTCATTTGTTCAATCGATTGACATGAAAACAGGAAAAATGAAACGAGACAGGAACATTTATCCAGTTCGGGTGCAAACCACAACCCTACGTCTGGCCGAGGTCTCTCCCTCGGAATCCAATATGATTAGATAACACAATGTCACCTGAATACAACGATATCACTCACCGGAAATACAAGAACANNNNCACTCAATACCACTGTTTCCCACACTCTCTCACACCTGATGAACACTCACCAAGAAATAATGTCTCTCAGAGTTTCCCTATCGATGCCCCTGCCCAACGAGATGACACACTGTCACTTATAGATCTTCCCACAACTCTGCGAAGCATCTAGAAGGACACATGTACCTCATCTTCAACCAAAATATTCTTCTTCTCTCCTTGCCGTTAGCGAGAGTAACAGAAGAAACGACATCGTTTCTGAGCACAACTCATATACTCGAACCAACACCCAATTTATCTCATTTAAACCGAAATGCAGACCAAACCAGAATTCGAGAAATCACTTGATTTAAACTGAATCAGATAAACCTTCTGATTCAAACCAAGTATCACATTTTGGANGGTGCATCATCCTCTGGCCCGTCTTCCTTCCTCATGCGTTTTAGCCATTTAAGCTTTTATAATGGACCGTTAGTTTTGTCTTTTGGGATTATTAAGTTTGTAATCAAATTTTGTTATAATGGACCCAAAATTTTGAACTTTTTAAATTTAGATCTCGTATATATTAAAATAGAAATATTTTGATGTGTCGCAACTAAAAAAGTTTTGGTTTGAAAATACTGATGTATCGTTCTCTAGTGCATTCTTATATAAAATTTAAAATAAGGCTTAACTTTCTTATGAAATTACACAATGTCATGACCATAAATATCATAATACTACATATGTTTCAATACTTAAAATATGTAATATTATGTAGTTATTTCAATTAAATAAAAAATATTTTATATCTAATCATATCATAATTCATATAACAAATGGATCAGTATATAATTCATATAATAAATAAATAAAAAGTCGAGTTTTGGGTGTGTCAGATTTCTCAAATATTCAGTTTATAAAGAAAATCATATTTTTGAAAATTTCCACATCAACTAAGAAATTAATAAGAGAATATGATACAAATCTATAAATAAGTTACATGCTCGATATGCAAAACTATAAGTCGGAAGCTTAATTTAGTCGGCATCCAAATTACATAATTTTTGTTTTTTTATTTCATTTCGTAACTGTGAATATTAAATATTTACATTTATAAAAAATCAAAATATTTTTTCGAATTAATATTAATAAAATTATATAAATATATATAAATATAAATATTTCATCTCACGCATGACATGTCACAATTCTAGTTTAAATAAAAAGTCAATTATCAGTGTTATATTATGGTTAGAACAATACATATGGTTCAAGTCCTAACGTATTGTCTCGATTCAGTTTTTATCGAATAAGATATGTTGGATTGTTTTCGGTTTGATAAAATTTCAGATGAATTATTTCTGTTCTACGAGATTTTATTGCTTCCTTGTTATAATGTTTGTTTTTCTATTTACAAAAGTGATGTATGGTCTCTAAAAGGTTATCTTTGTTTCTCTGTGAGATTTATAGTTGATGTAGATCGTTTATTTTTTAATATAACAGTACAAAAAGAAAATTTGATTGGATAAATAATTGATGTTATTTTATTATTGGAAAAGTGAATTATTAAATAATTTATTAAGTTGTGTATAAAATTGTAAATATTAATTAAAACGAAATACAGAGTATTTAGTGTCTTGGTAATTGATCGATACTTCTGAATTTTGTGTTGGTGTGAGGTACACCTAAAAAGAGGGAACAATCGTTGAAATGCCACTAAATTGGAAATCATTTGTTGAAATGGCACAGTCTTTTTTTAATACAGTTATTTTAATAAGGAATAATTGTGAAATATAAATCTGTCCAAAAAAGTTGAAAATTACAAAGTAAAACCTGGGTGATCCCAGTATTCCACCCGCTAAAACAAGAAATAGTTCCGATTGCAAAAATTAAACATGACTCCATTCAAAAATTGACCCGGCTATTTCAATTTGTAACTTTGTTTTCTCCAAAATCCCCAAATTGAAGAAAACAAAACCCTAGACAACTCGATTATAGTTGTTCTCGTTTCAGATATTGTTTAAATCCTTAAACACAAACAACATAGTTTAAATCCTTTAACATAAACACCATTAACATATTGGTCAACTTAGAACAAGTAATATATAAACATAAAGCAAAAATAACACTTAATATCGTTTGTTATTTTTGGTGGAAAATATGTACAACTGGACTACTATTGTTGACTGTGTTCTGCATGCCTATCCAGAAAACGATGAAAGCCAACTAAAAACATTAAAAAAGGATAAAATGCAATCTCTGGATTTGGTGGCGCCATAAACATGACTGACTAACATCAGCGAAAATCCCAAGTGCTTTTGTGTCACAATTGCGATGTGTCCACTGATGCACAAGCTTTAGAAATCTTGCGACGGATCCTCCACAGGCGCATGTGTCAGACTTATATCGTTTTAGAAGCTCAACCACAGTCTGACGACCTCCATTTAAGAACACTAAATAATTATGCCTAAGGTCGTTCCTCAGTCTCGACATCTCAGTCATGGATTCTATCAAAAGCGGTTTCAATAGGGTAGACAACTCCGAGTATCATTGGTTTTTTCTTTCACCCCCCCCCCCTACAAACTAGAACCAAACCATACATATATTGTGCTTTTAGGTGTCCGTTCTGTGAAGTTGATTCTAATTGTTGCAACCCTCTCTTTCGTTCCTCTGTTCTTGTTCTCTCGAATAAATCGATGATGCCTCCCTGGTATAATGCCTCGACATTCCAATTTCCACAAAATATTAACATGACAGCGTCTAACCTTGCTACGTCTTCAATGTTTCTGAACCGTATAAATGGGAGTTGTTGAAGAGAACATTGATTGCGAATGCGTTGAGATTTCCAGTGCATGTTAAAGGCTTTTGACACCATTCTGAGAGATGCACCATCAGTCACGTTACGCTTAGCCACACGAAAAGTGATGTCCTCCAGAAGTTTGTCGACTAAATTAGCCAGAGAATGTCCATTTCTTTTCGCCATTTCTTTTCGCCATCTCTCTTCTCACTCTATTTCTTTTGTAAGTCTTTTCTGTTTTGGTGAGACAAGTTAATGAAGAGAAAAATAAGAAGTAGTCGGTTTAATAGGGGCTATAATAAATCCAAATTAACGAAGGGTTGCAATAAATGATACAACTGGACAACTACTTTAGACTTAGTTATGCATTGAATTGATTTGATACAAAACCGTATTAAGTAAGATAATAAGGGTTTCAATTAATAAATGGTTACAATGAATGAAAAAGGGGTTATTCAAGGGTAATGATACAAAACGTGTGAAAAGATTTTGTGACAAGATTTGGTATCACGTGATAATAAGTTTTGTTATCTTCCATTTACCAAAAATAAAAAAAATTTGCCTTCAGTGGAAATAATGTACGATTAGACTATTATATTCAACTGAGTTAGTACAACTGGAACAACTAATTACAAAGAAACTTAGGATTAATATACAAGAATAAACAAGTCTTAAAATAAAAGTTAAAGGAAGATCAAAAGGGTCCATAAAAGATGCATAAAGAAGATAAAATAAGATGGTGGTTTCACAGTCCCAAAAAAATTTCTGAAACATATGATCAACATCAAAATGGGCCATTAAGATCCATTGCCTCTTCCCTTCACTCATGCACATGTTCTATCAACGCCCGGTTGTTGTCTCTATCAATATCGTAGCCAAGATAATAGTCAACTAGAAGGTCAACAACCATACCAGCTCCTTCATGTAAATGCACTAAATAATTATCTGTAAGATCATTTCTCAGTCCGTCCATAGTCCGTCCATCTCATCCATGGATTCATTCAACGCGGTTTCATTAGACTAGCTAACATGTCGAAACCTTCATCTCTTCTTTCTACAACCGTACAAACTAGAATAAGGCATAGAGAAATCGCGCTTTGTTGTGACCTTTATCTTGTAATTGTGTCAGCCCTTCCGCTACTCTATCTATTATACTGTTGTCGAAGAAGTTAGTGGTACATTCCCGGTACAATGCCTCATAATTCCCAACTGCACAGATTTTTGCATGGTTGCAGATAAACTTATTACCGCATCACTTGTCTAATGGTTGGAACAAATTTGAGTGGACCGAGACGACATTTGCTTCGAGTGGCTCGATATATCTTGTGTCTTTTAAACGCCTTTGATACCTTCCTGAGTTGTGCACCATCGATGAAGTTCGACCTTGTCACACGTAAGGTGATATCTTCCAGAAGTTCGTCGGGTAAATTTGCCATAGAAGATACCCTTATGTTCGCCATCTTCTTATTTTCTTTCAGTCTTGCTATTCTGGATCTGTTTTTTTTTTTCCTTTCTTGAAGAAGACACCTTAAGTCAGAAAAGATGAGGTTCAATTAGGTCTAATGAAGGGTTGCAAATAATGAATAATAAATGGGCTGATTTAATTGATNTTCCTTTCTTGAAGAAGACACCTTAAGTCAGAAAAGATGAGGTTTAATTAGGTCTAATGAAGGGTTGCAAATAATGAATAATAAATGGGCTGATTTAATTGATGTGATACAAAACCGTAAAAATTTAGGGTTGCAATTGATGAATAATTGGAAACATTCAGAAATTGCACAAAATGAACATTCACGTCGGCGGAAATGTGAAAAGTTTTAATAAATTCAAAAACTGAACATAGTTGTCCCCCAAGAAATTAGTAGTTCCATATCCTTAAAAGTTGTCTTTTGACAATATTTAGGAATCTTTGGTTGAACCTAATTATAATCTATTAATTTGTAGTTGTCCACATGATTTTAGTATTTTAATCATCATTTCTAATGTTTTTGTATTAAAATTATTGCATAATAAAATAATTCAAAGGTTTTACATCATTATATTCATCAAGATGGTATAAGGTTCCATATAATGTCAAATGTTGTTTATGAGAAACCATTAAACCAAAATCAGAATTCACGATTTTATAAAAACATTGATGTAATCATGATTCACGTATTCATCAAAACTTTAATGTAATCATCATAAACGAATTCATAAACCAAATATAATGTAATCATCATTTATGGGAATTATGTTGATGTATGCTCCTTTACTTATGGAATTATATTTATGCAGGCATTTCCCCTTTTAGGGAGCTTACGTCATTTCTTTTTAACCAAATATGAGAATACCCCCCCCCCCCCCCCCNGATATTTAATTTTCTCAACCGTGTTTTATTTTCTACAATTGTTCTTTATATTCTATATTTAAAGCAAAACCTAATTTTCTCATAAGTATTTTAATCATTATTTCCAAATCCTCAATACGAGGGGTTATCTACTTTTTGAAGGAAAATGAAAAACCTAAATAGCAACATTCAAAGATATTTTCCATGCATAACTCAATCGAAGATAGTAGTCCAATTGTACATATTTTCCACCGAAGTCCAATTTTTAATCATTACGCACCGCTGTATTACACAACCAACATTTGTATCATTTTGTATCAAATCAATTGAATAAACCCAATTGATCTCATCCTTTTCATTAAATAAACCCAAAGAAAATTTTGTACCGTTTTGTATCAACTCAATCAACATTAATTGCAACATTTTCATTAATCACACCCCTTCGAGTTCCCACCTCTTATTCTCTATATTAATCTGAAAAACAGAGTGAAATGAAAAAAAAACAGAGAGATCAAATTTCCGATTGAAGATAGCAACAACACCTCCAATTTCTCACACTAATTTAGATGATGAAATCCTTGATATAATCATGTTGCGGGTGGCCAGAGCTTCCCTGCTTGATGGTGTGTGGCTGAGTATGGTGTTAAAAGTCTTTAAGGGGTATTGGGATTCACTTGTCGTTCATTGGCAATGTCCTCTGCATCAACTCCCCTTTGCTCCACTATTCGGAACCGATGTTGAGATGAGAAGGTTAATCATCGCAATGAACACATTTTGATAGAATGGGAATCCAGAGGCATTGTTCCGGGTAGGAATCACCAACCTATTCGGCATAAGAAGAACATAGTGATTTGGGGGAAGGGCTGATACAATTACAAGTTGTTGCACAAACCGGACACCCCAATGCCCGATATATCTATGGCTTGATTCTAGTGTATAGGGGTGGTGAAAGCAAACAAGAAAGTTACGGCATATTGGATACCCTGCTGAAACCAACGTTGTTCGAATCTTTGGCCGAGATGGAGCGACGGAGGGTAAATCTCCGTAAAACCTATTCAATGTTTTTATGGGGAGGTATTGCGATGACGACTGACCTTCTAGCAGGATACGTTCCATACATGGATTGCGATTGTGGAGGACCCACACTCAACTATCTTAACCATGTTCTTTTTTGGGGGCGCCAATCATCCTGGCTTCGCGGAGGCCATTGACGTATGTGAAACTTGTTTTTGGCACCATCGAATCGTGATGTTGTGTAATCTTATATCTTAATGTTTCTTAATGTTTTATTCTTGTTAATTATAAGATTATCGTTTTTCTTTTATGTTTTCTATGACTCGTTTATTAATCGGAAAGTTTGGTTTATGTTTACGTTTCTTAAATCATTCATTCAAATGTACACATTTTCCATGCATGATAGTAGTCCAGTTGTACACAATTTTCATGCATAACTCAGTCGAAGACAATGATCTGTTGTGCTCCGTTTGTTAAATCATTCATTCAGACCTTTCTTATTTTAATGTTGTTTTTCTTAAGTTGGTGATTAACTATAAGTCAAAGATGCTAGGATTTATGTATCTCTTATGTATGTAAATCATAAAATACAACATATTAAGTCGAACATCTCTAAGTTGTACCAGTTGTCATTCGAATTATTATAAACGTATTAGAAACGTAATTTCCTGGTAAATAAAAGAAAATTGTTCTCAAGAATGACTACACAAACATATATGTTATCTAGGGAACGACTGAGCAGAATGTATAAGCTCGATCTTAGAGCTTAAATTTTGCATTTTAGCTCGTCGAAATTAGACGAAATTAGGAATGGAAATTCTGGGAAATTAGCTGTCATAACCAGGTCGGAATTAAATGGTTTAGTTGGGGGCTCGATTGTAATTGCACATCTCATTAAAAGGGAAACCATCTTTTTATTTTTTTAATTAATTTCTCATTAAAGTAAGAGAGGCTCTTTTTGTAAATTTTTTTGTCGGCAGCTATGACACAAAACTACAATCCTATCTTAGCCATGGTGGTGGTTCTTCGGAAACGTAATCTGGTTGGTGTGGCCCTCTCCGTGCACTCTTTGCCAAAGCGTCCGCCCGAGCATTCTCTAGTCGGGGTACATATGAGAAGATAGTCCTATCGAATTGACTCCAAAGTCTTCGAAATCCATGGAAGAGAGCTTCTAAAGATGGCCATTCCTGGGGTTTGACAGTAAAGTGTAGATCCATAGAGTCGGTCTTAAAAAGGACACTTAACCGATGGTATTGAAGCATGTGCTCCATTGCCCAGATCAATGCCACCAACTCTGTATGTAGCGGTGAAAGTGTCGTGTTATGCCCTTTGCTCCCATGACCTTTTTTGTCCCATCCTTCTTCGTACATATCCACCCGATCCCCGATGTATCGAATGTCCTATCCCACGAGCCGTCCGAGTAGCGAGGGGCTCTTTTTCTAATTGATTATCTAATTAAAAAGGAGTGTGACACTCAGCAAAACACGATGACACTCAACTTTAAAGACCCCTTCAAAGTGGCATTTTAGCGGTAATTGAAGATTCAAGATTTTCTTTTTGTATTTCCTTCAAAAAGAAAATATAATTATAGCGATATAAATTATTTATATCTATAATGCAAATTAAACATATATATATTAAATTGAGCTTTTCTATATAACCACAAAATATGTTAATTTGTATGGGCAAACAGAACTTAAAGATTGATTTTACAAAGTATAATTAATGTAATAAATTAATCTTAAAGTGTTAAAGTTGACGTGCCAAACTCACAATTTTCTTTATCTGTTTTTATTTTTTTAGATTTTAAATCTTAAATCTATTGGCAAACACTTATATTTATTTTTCTTAACTAATTGTTATTATTCGTGTTGTCAAACATTTTTAATAAATAAATATATTTGTTTGAAGATAAATATGAACAATAATAAAAGATAAATATAAATTTTAAACTAACATCCGATTAAAATTATTTAGAATTTAGTTTTCCACAAAATATTTTAACCTAATGACAACCACTATAAATATATTATAGCACTTCTCTAAAGTTTTCACAATCACGTTGAACATTTTTACTTTTCAATGACTCTTATCACACCATTTTTAGCTTTGAAACCCTGGGAAATTTGTGTCAAGATTTTAAAGACATGAAAACAATTCATTTATGGTATTCAAACACTTGAATTGGTGGTTGTGGATGAATTGATATTTTTCTATTACACATTAAACTCGTTATATAAAATATATTATCATTGCATATATACCTAGATTTCAGAGATTAATTTTTTATTTTAAAATTGTATAAATATTAGATTATAGTTATTTATTTTTATTTATTTATGATCACGGGAATTGTAAAATCTTACATTAAAGATGATTAATTTATTTTTCTTTATCATTTAACTTAAAAATCATTATTAAATTATAATAAATACCTAAAAACATAAATTTGTTTCACTAGATAATTTTATAAGGAAAAGTAATAATAATTTATATTAAATATTTATAATTATTAATAATTTGTCTAATATAATTAAATTTGTACATATTACAAATATTAACCTAATTTTCATTATATTAGAACATATTCTATTTCCAAAAAGATTAATTCAAATGTTAAAAAGAGAAAATACATAATGCTCCAAGAAAAGGAGTTGTAGCTGGGAACAAGTTACACGTGTGGAGGAATAATCTTTTATATAATTGTAGGAAGGAAGTGCTTTCCATTGTCACATGTAGCATCTCTTCAAATTTATAATTTAAAAAATTTTGTTCAAATGATTCAAGTAGATTTGAACTTTGGATATATTGTTCATCACAATATAAGTCTTCCACTAAACTACAAAGACTTTTAAACAAAAACTACCACAAAATATATATAAACCATAAAAACTACAAATTCATATTTTTTCGATCTGGATTCAGGACCAAATTAAATATGATTTTTTCTTAAAAATAATTAAATCATATAAAAATATATCAAGTTAAAAAAATTGAGAGACTTTCGTACTTCTTGGTCTCAAGAAAATATTNGCCAAATTAAATATGATTTTTTCTTAAAAATAATTAAATCATATATCAAGTTAAAAAAATTGAGAGACTTTCGTACTTCTTGGTCTCAAGAAAATATTTACACGAATAGGCTACAAAGACTTTTTAAAAAACAAAAAAACAAAAGGGTCGTAATATATATAAATGAATGGCCACAAGCTCATCGTGCTTGACTTTAAAGACGGATTTGAGAATGAGTTTCATCACAACATATTTAAAAATTAAATTTAAAATCTTGATATAATCAAATAATAATTACATATAATGATTGATTGGTTTGATTTAAAATATTTAATATTTTTAATGAACATATATAAATTAAAAATAGAATTTAATTCGAGTAATCATATCATAACTTAAAAAGTAATTTGTCATATTATAAATGGGAAGATATTGATAAAAGTAAAAAAAATCTAAAAAATAAATCATATTACAATATATTAAATTATAAAAAAAGTATAGAGAATTATATGATAAAAGCAGATACATATATTAAAAATGCAATAATAAAAATATGTAAATTTGAAAAAAAAATACAAATTAATATAGTTAAAAGTACAATAATAACAAGATTGAATCGAAACTATATTTTATGTTTAAAGCTGTTTGAAAAACAGTCGTTGATTACAAATGAGCTTACTTTAACTATTACACTGAGCTTAAGATCCGAACCCTGTTTAAAAATTGCTTTAGGGCATGTTCTCTTCTTTTGGATGTAGCATATAAATATTGTATTTGAATATTGTATTTATATAGTAGATTCATATGTTGTTCTTTTTTAAGTTTAAATACAATATTCAGATGCCAGTATCTAGGTGCTGTTCTTTTTAAAAAATTTATTATAGGATCTCGATGATGTTGAAAGTTTAAAATTATTTAAAGTAATTTATTTTTAAAAAGAAATCAACATTCCACGTTTTTGAAAAAAATTGAGATTTGGCGTTATTTAGGAAAATTGAAAATTTGCATTTTGTGGGAAAATCGAGATTTCACTTTTTTCAAGAAAAACCTAAATTTCACATTTTCCGAAAAATACAAGATTTCAAGTTTTCGAAAAAACAGAGATTCTGCGTTTTCTAGAAAAAACCAAGATTTCGCGTTTACGGGAAAGATCATATATCAGGTTTTTCAGGACAATCCACAATTCCGCGTTTATTTTGGAAAATGGAAATTTTCTGTTTTTTGGAAAAATATAGATTTCACTATTTTCACATAAAAAACTAAGATTTCAAGTTTTTCGGGAAAACTTAGATTTCACATTTTTCGAGAAAAATGTGATTCTGTGTTTTTCAGTGAAAATCGAGTTTATGCGTGTTTCAGGAAAATTGAGATTCTGTGTTTATCGAAAAAATTGAGATTTCGTGTTTTTCGGCAAAACTAAAGATTCCGCGTTTTTGGAAAAAAACCGAGATTTCACGTTTTTCAAGAAAATCTGAGATTTTTCAAGTTTTTCAGGAAAACCCGAGATTCTACGTTTTTTGGGAATAATATGAGATTCTATGTTTTTCGGGAAAAATATGAGACTGCATTTTTTGGGAAAAAACTGAGATTTCGTATTTTTTAGGGAAACTTGAGTTTATTTCGTTTTTAGAGAAAGAACTGAGATTTCACGTTTTCTGAAAATAGAGATTTATAATTTTCCGAAAACCGAGATTTCATATTTCCCAAAAAACCGATATTAAGCGTTTTCCCCAAAAACTAAGATTTCGCGTTTTTTCAAAAATCGAGATTCTGCGTTTTTCTCAAAAAATCATAATTCTAGGCTTCTCTTAAAAAACAGGGATTTTGTGTTTTTCTCAAAAAATCGGGATTTCTCGTTTTTATCAAAAACTCAAGATTATGCATTTCTCTGAAATACAGAGATTTCATATTTTGCTGAAAAACTAGGATTTCGCGTTTTTCTTGAAAAACTAGGATTTCGAGATTCCACGTTTTTCTTGAAATACCGAGATTCCATGTTTTCCAAAAAAACTAGGATTCTTTGTTTTCCCCGAAAAATGAGATAACACATTTTTTCGAAAAATGAGATTCTGGGTTTTTCCCAAAAATGAGATTACACATTTTTTAGAATTGAGATTTTGTATTTTTTTAGATAATCCGAGATTCTGCATTTTTCACGAAAATCTACAATTCCGTATTTTTCCTGAAAAATCGGGATTCAACGTCTTCTGGAAAAATTGGGTTCCATATTTTTTCTTGAAAAACAAGGTTTTGTGTTTTTTTGAAACAAAACTTTATTTCAAAAAATTTGAGATTCAGATGCACTATCTAGACTTTACATGTTATTGCATATGGTCAGTGGCAAATCTAGAAATATGTTTGACGTGGGTCATTATACTAAAATCAATATTTGATGTGGGTCATTATACTAATTTATTCAAATATTAGATAAATCTTACAAAAATTAAAAAAAAAAAACCAAAAATTCACATGGGTCATTTGCCCCACCCTGACATCCAAACACTACATATGGATGCAAATAAAAAAACTGGAAAAACAATATTTGAGCATTTGCATGCAGAGATAGCATCTGGATGATAAAAAGAATAAGGCATTAGTTTGGTTTAGGTAACTTAAGTCTTGAGTCTAGATAAGAGATATATGTCTCGTATAAGAATCAAATTGTTTTATTTTATTTTTGTTATCAGTTTAATTTTGATTTTTTTTAATAGACAAATTTAAGAATAATTAGGTAATCTTCAAATATATAATAGGAGAAGGGGTTCTTGAAACACCCTAACACGATTTTTCCCCAAAATCGGACTGAGGTTTTCGAAAACAGTTCAATTCGACTAAGTTAGTTTTAGATCTTTTAAGCCGTTTTAAGAAGTTTTGTTAAAGTATTTTGATTAGGTTCGGATTTTGACAAGACTTAGATTAAACGAACAATTTCTTAGATCTAACCTGCGATTTTAGAAACAATGAAAGTTTGCCTATAAGCTATTTCATTTTTCTAACCCAAATTAACCCAAAATCCTAATCATCCATCCTTTCCTTAGTCTCGCGACTTGCCTTCACGAAACTCGGAACCTGCAGCCATCAACATAAATGCTTAGTGAGAACAGTCATTCCACCCACTTAGCCAAATTATCAATTAGTTCGCTCAATCAATAAGTCTATCAAGCAAGTCAAGATAGTTGTTTGTGTAGACTGTCCATTCAGAGTTGATCCCATCGAACATCTATATCGAACAAGTTCAGTTATCTAGTTTGACAAGCAATCAATTTTCATTGAACAATCAAGCCTATAATCAAGACTAATTGACCAATCAGCCTAACTTTTAATTTGACTCGCGGCCACACACTCACCTTAGAGTTTGGAATGATTTGGATCGGCTCTGACACCTCTTGATGCACGAAACTCGGTTTCGGCCTCGACAAGACAATCGCGGTCGGGTAAGGATCTGTCGGCTCGGTCGTTCGGTTGCTTTGGTTGCTTCGGTGTCAATCAAGCTCTCTCTCGAGAAGTTAAGGTATTTCGCGCGAAACTGAGACGAATGGATCGATGGAAGTACTTATAGGCCAATGATATGTTGTGTCCCGGACTGGGTAACCAAAGTATCCCCGTTAACCAGCCCGGGACGATCCAGCCCGCGCTCATTTGCTTTAAAAGCCCAACCACCAACACATATGTCATTTGCTTTAAATGCCCGATCTTCTTTTACTCTTGTTAATGATTGATTTTAACTAGATTATCTATCTAATGCTTGTTTTTATAATGATTACTCTTTATTTGATTTATGTTGGATTGATGTTTAGTGAGTAATAAAACCCTAAGTGAATGGATTGGGTAGATTATGGTGGTTTAGTGCTTAGACATACTACTTAAGGCTTGTAATTAACATAACCTCACGAGATTGATTGGCTTAAGGTTAGAAGGAAAGTAATTAATCAATTCTAGAGTATAGGCGTTTTCGCGCCCGGAATGTGTTCGATGAAATGCCTGAAAGAATCAAACTAGTGCTATTTGAAGCCTAACCAAGGGATTGTGCTAGGATCATATAGTGATTACATGGACTAGGGTTTAATGGTTGCTAATTCATGCATTTAGTCAAGGGATTGGTACTTGTATGTTTTGGTAAAAGGTATTTAACAAGGGATTGGACTTATCTAAATCGGATAGCTCCTAGATCAAGGATATGCATTTAGATGTTGTTAATGGGTAGTATGTGTAAGAAGTATACCACCCGAGTCAATAACCTTAATCCATTCGCTTAGTTTTACTTTCTATTTCCCTTTAACCGGTTCCATTGACCTATAGTTGACTTAATCTCTTTGTTCGCAATATTGTAAGTTTCAATAGGTTTTTTCAGTGACAAAACAATCTCTATTATCTTCCTAGACTTAACATTTCTCTTCATAAAATTAGTGTGTGATCAAAACTCCGAAATTGGTTCGATATATCCCGTATACTTGTATCCACCCTCTACTACATTTGATCATAATTAGATATTAGTCTTCTCTTTAATCAATAAGGAGAAGGCGAAATATCTCTTTATCGGCCAACGAGATAACCGTTCCCGCGAACTCTCGCGCCCAAGTAACCGTTCCCGTGCGAGAGATCATGCATCGTGCGAGAGATCATGCATCGTTCCCGCGAGTTTGTCCTCAAACATAATACTCATTAACAACATCTAAATGCTTATCCTTGTTCTATGAGCTATCCAATTTAGATAAACCAATCCCTTGGTGAAAACCCTTTACCAAAACATACAAGTATCAATCCCTTGACTAAATGCATGAATTAGAAGCATTAAACTCTAGTCCATGCAATCACTATATGATCCTAGCACAATCCCTTGGTTAGGCTTCAAATAGCACTTAAAATATTCATTCGGGCATTTCATCGAACACCTTCTGGGCGTGAAATGTCTAAGTTCTAGAATTGATTAATTACTTCCCTTCTAGCCTTAAACTCAATAATTAAGTGAAGATATGTTGATTACAAGTCCTAAGTAGCATGTCTAAGTCCTAAAACACCCTAATCTACCTAATCCATTCACTTAGAGATAAACTATTCACTAACCATCAAACAAACATAAATCAAAGATGAGAAAGACATGATTAAGGTGCAACAAGATATATTAAAGAGCTAATAGTAGTCAAACAAAAGGATTCATACAAAATACTTGAGATAAAATGAGAAGCAAAGAAAAACTAAAGAGAAAGAGAAGAGATAGTTCTAAAATAAGGTTTCTCTATTTATAGAAAAACCTCGGTTGGGGAACAGTCCCGGGCTGGTAGACCAGGATGCTTTGGTTCCCAGTCCGGGATGGGTGCTTAAAAACTAGCTGTGAGAATCACCCCAAACTGGCTAGACCGGGACTCTCACCGGGACTATGTCTAGAATTCGATTGACGTCAGATTAACATATTATCCCGGTATGGCAGACCATGATGCTTTGACCGAGATGGTTGCTCAAATCTGGGGTGTATGATCTGTCTCGGGCTTTGTAGACTGGGACCTTCACCGGGACACATGGCTCTGGTTGGATTTTAGGAACATTCCCGGTCTGGGTTGTTGGTCGGGACTGTCTTGACCGAGATTGTGTCTGGATTTAAATTGTCGTCAGATTAACGTGTTTTGCACCCATTTTTGTTTAATGCTCTGCTTCACACCTGAAACATGATTATGCAATGCAAAAAGACCTAAAAGACTCTAAATGCAAGCTAAACCCGATAAAAACAAATGAAAACAAATCCTAAAAATGATCAAAAACACAACATATCAACTCCCCCAAACATATCATTGGCTTGCCCTCAAGCAAAACAAATTCGAAGTAGAGAGAAGAGGTTTGAAAAACGGAAACCAAGCAATTCAAAAACCAAAGGAGAGAGCGTTTTCAATAAAGCACAACTACTTATCTCATCATCTAAGCCAATTCGCAATCCTCTCATATTACTAAGCTCTAGCAATCTACTCAACCATCCTAAGTTGCTTTCCTACATTCATTCACAATAGAGCATGAAACATGATCAAAACATAACACAAGACTTCGTTTAGTTCAGTAAAAAGGGGACCCCAAGCTAAAGAGAAGGTTCCACACGGCATGGGGTTAGTCGTAATGCGGTTTCTCTCGCAGAGTGAAGAAATTTAGTAAAAGTAAGAAAGAATAAGAGCAATGGGGCATTTCCTATTAAGCATCAATCTTACTTCCCAAACCTCAATCTTATTCTACCCACTTTCTTCCTTGAAGGTCACACCATTTTCAATTTCCTCAAGAGATTTTTCTTTTTCTTTGCTCAATGTTGACTATTTTTCGATCCTTAGCAACTATCTACCCAAGACAATTCTCTTTTGATCATTGAATTCCTTTTCTTTACAAAACTTTCTTCTTGGGGTAGTGTTCTTTTTCTTTAAACCATGAGTCAATATTAGATCATTTTTGGCTATCTCTTTGAGCTTCTTTTTTGTTACTTTTTCTTTGGTGTTTTATTTCTTCTTTCCCTTAACCGAACTCTACTTCTTTCCAAGCAACCCATCAACAAGGCAAGAAACACTTAAGCTACCCTTGAACCAAAAGATATCCCTTAACTGAACTCTACTTCTTTCCAAGCAACCCATCAACAAGGCAAGAAACACTTAAGCTACCCTTGAACTGATACATATCAAGTCCTAGATATACCCAAGTGCTTTTTCATTTCGTTCCAAACTTATTCTACTTATCTACCCGGATTGATGCTTCTAAAACGCCGCTTAAAATCTTACAACATTTTACAAAATCATCAACACTAAAAGTAAGTAGTGAACTCACAAGTGTTTAGGCCGAGGTAGTAGCGGGTGAGAGGGAATCGTCCTTAAGATGATAACTACCATGCCGGGCTAAAGGTGTTTCAGTTTTATTGCCCAAACTTGTACTTGAAAATTTTAGAAGCCACAAAGTACAAGTAAAATAGACTGATCATGCTAATTATAGGTTCAAATTAAAACTCCAATAATTGTGAAAGCAACATTAGTTTAGCGAGCTTCAATACTAAAGACAAAGCTTTTCTAAGCATCATGGTCTAGGAATTAGACTTCAAGATGCTTCGAGGCTACTGAAATTGAGATCGATGGCCTAAGTTCTCAAACGCATTGGTTTCCTTTGAAAAACGAATTCCTAGACTATATGAGACTCGATTATGCACAAAACTAAAAAAAATTGGATTTTTCTGTTGAGAGCAAAATAAAACAAAAAAGAAATAAACTAGATGATAAGAAGAAACAAAATAGCAAACAAGATTAGTCCAAATGGTGGTTCCTCCCCCAAACTTAAACGACACCGTCTCGGTGGCATTCAAATTTAGAGAAAGAGCCGAAAATAAAGAAAACAAAGAATAATGAAACATGCTTGTGTACAAGTGGTGGAGGTGTACTACATGGAGTAGGCGTTCGGGCCAAGGTGTACTTGAGCAATCGACCTTTTTGTCTCCTCACCGGCGGACTTTAAAACCTGTAAAACCCAAATACATAAACGAAAATCAACGATCCCAATGGCCAAGTTCAAAATAAACAAAATACAACTAAATTTAAAATATATACAAGGATAGACATGGGATGTCCTCCCAAGTGAGTTTGTTTAACGTCACTAAGCTTGACTTTCTTTTGCAATTCTCAAGGTGGGTGATAACCCTTCTCAAACATGAAAAACTTGTCCTGAAGCTCCTCAATGATCTTGAGGGTTGAAGAATGTTGGGTTCGGCAGTTCTCCATTGTTTGCTTCATTGCTCTCCTGAGCTCAATCCGTTCTTCAACTAGAGTAGACTTATCATTGCTAGTCCTTTTCTTTACCTTGGTTTCAACTGGCTCATCTTTAGGGGCCTTCTTCAAGTGCTCGTCAGGTGGATCATCTATAGGCTCCGGAGACAAGGCTTGGGTATGAATAACATCTTTATATCTCACCGCCTTGGTGAAATAACACTCAATCCAACCACATCCCAGATCGAGTGTGATGATTCCTTCCTTAATCTTGATTGTTGCACCAACAGTTGCTAGGAATGGCTTTCCCAATACTAGTTGCTTGTAGTTTTCCTGCTCCATCTTAAGTACCACGAAGTCCGTAGGTACAACCACATCCTTGAGCATGAGAGGTACGTCTTCAATCATTCCTTCGGATTTTTGTGCCGGTGTATCCCCTAGGATGATCTTTTGCCTACAAGGGACAAAGGAAGAGTAACCCAATTGGTTAGAAACAGTCAAGGGCATTACACTCACATTAGCGCCCAAGTCACACAAGCATTTATCAATATTGATAGAATTAATAGAGCAAGGGATAGTGAAACTCCCCGAGTCATTTTGCTTTGGTGGACAGCATGGTGGTATGGCGATTGGTGCATAGGTGTTGGGCAAGAATTCTTGCACGAGAGCATTGAGATCCTTGATCTTCTTGATTGATATGTCCTTTTTGGCTTGTGGGACCTTTGGATTTGCAAGGTGTGCAATGAGTTGAGGCATTTTGATCTTAATCTCCTTCATCTTCTCACGGAGAATTTCCTTGGCAAAACGTCCCGAATAAGGAAGCTTTGGGACATATACCTCAATTTTCTCCGGAATAGTGACTTTTTCTTCTTCAATGATGTCTTCTTTGATAAGAGACACCCCCACACTTAGCGGTTCATCGTCCTCGATGATTGGAATGGAAGAGATGACATTTACAAACCCGTTGGAGCGAGAGATGCCCTTTTCGAGAAGAGTCCTGGTTGTCTTGAAGTATAGGAAGCCACTTGAACTATTTGGTTGTCAAGCGTCTTGATATGAGAAGAGGGTGAGTCGATTTTGGAGTTGAGATCCAAATACATGTTTTCGATCCTTTGGTTTGACTTTTTCCCGAAATTTGCGAGGTCGGCGGCTGCTTTGGATTGGCCATCAAGAAGTTGTTGGAGAAGAGCGGTGGTGTGATTGTAATGGGTGGTGCTAGGTGGTGGCGAGGGAGGGGTGAGTAGTAGGTCGGTTGAGGTGAGGGATGGTGGGAAGGGGATGTGTCATAACCCCGGGTTCCCAAGAAGTGGACGTTCGCGGTAGGTAGGTGTGGGGTGGTAGTCAGTGGGGAGAAATGGTCTAGGCGTTGGTGGAGACGACGGAGTTCTTGTGCATACAATCAAGACTAATCGACCAATCGACCTAACTTTTAATTTGACTCGCAGTCACACACTCACCTTAGAGTTCATAATGATTCATATCGGTTATGACCCCTCTTGATGCACAAATCTCGGTTTCAACCTCAACAAGATGATCGCAGCCCGGTAAGGATCAGTCGTCTCGGTCATTCAGTTACTTCAGTCTCGGTCAAGCTCTCTCTTGGGAAGTTAAGGTATTTTATGTGAAACTGAGACGAATGGATCGATGGAAGTACTTATAGGCCCACGAGAAAACCGTTCCCGCGAACTCTCACGCCCAAGTAACCGTTCTCGCGTGAAAGATCATGCATAATCCACTCGCATCATAACCGCCCACTACGCCTCCACGTACCATCGCTCATAACCGTTCCCGCGAGAACACTCGTCCAACTTCTCTCGACCATCAATTGTCCCGACAAATAACAGCCCCGACCAACAACCGTCCCGACAAGGACCCGATAAACTCGGAATGTCTGAATCCGACAAGTCAACTTGTCCAAATCCGACACAATCGTCCGGTCTCCCGAAAAACCTAGACTTTCTCACTTAGTCTCAAAAGACTCGGTGATTCCACCCGATCACCCTTATTCCCCGATGTGAGCTCGATA
>OVAO01000184.1:1318-26674 GCA_900406285.1 Biscutella auriculata
GTATTGTTACCTGATGCAGTCAGATTTCTTCAGAACCTTTTTTGTTAACTGTTTGGACATTCTTTGTATTCTACGTGTAGGAAGGATTCTGGTTCCATCACGCTGAGAAAGACTACTTGATGCTTGTGTATTGGATTCCTAAAGAAGACGATACAATCCCTTCCAATGCATCTCACCGTGTTGGCATAGGTGCCTTTGTCATTAACCACAACAAAGAGGTGAGTGCAGATGAGATTCTCAGTGTGTCTTTTGGAACATCTCCATGAAAAATCACTTTTCTGTTTCTTTACTTGAAACCAAAAAAAGGTGCTGGTGGTTCAAGAGAAGACAGGAAAATTTCAAGGGAAAGGTTTCTGGAAGTTCCCCACCGGAGTAGTAAATGAGGTGCTGCTGTTTCGTATTATAAGTCACTATTGGATGGTTGGGTCAAGGTCGCTGATGTTTATGTTGACTCAGGGTGAAGACATCCATGATGGCGCGGTCAGGGAGGTGAAAGAAGAGACTGGAGTAAGCCTTGTTCATGCAATTACCTTTTCACTTTGCAGTTTACAGGAAACCAAGATCTAATCCCACTCTTCTCTGGATCATTTGTTTCTAGGTGGATACAGAATTCGTTCAAGTTTTGGCCTTCAGGTTATACAACTTCAACTGCATCATTGGCTTATATTGCAACATAACTGACTCTTTTATCTGATTTAAATTTTGCCAGACAGACCCACAAAGCTTTCTTTGAAAAGTCGGATTTGTTCTTCGTATGCATGTTAAAGCCCCTTTCTCTGGAGATCAATGCACAGGATACGGAGATAGAGGCAGCTCAGGTAACGTTTTTATTGAATCTCACAGTCTCCACCACTAAAAGACACTCACAAGTCACAAACCTCTTCTTTTTCTGAAAATGATGCAGTGGATGCCATGGGAGGAATACACTAAGCAACCGTTTGTACAGAATCATGAGCTATTGAGGTACATGACATACATTTGCTCTGCTAAAACCGACGGAAACTATGAAGGTTTCACTCCTCTCCACGTCTCTGCACCTGATCAAATAGGCAATTTGTACTTCAACACCCGAGACCTTCGCTCCCGCCATTGACCTTCTTTCTCACAAGGAACAGAGAAGTCCTCACCAGTTTTCATCAAAGCTGGTTTGGTTGCTGCCTCTTTATGTAAGAAGTTTGACACCTGAATCTACTTGGCTCTCACCAAAACATCAAACCGTCTTAAATGAAAAACATTTGCATTCAAAGAAATCCAAGTCCAATACAATGGCTTTAATTACATACATTTAATGGAGCAGATCCGTTAGCGAATCCTATTGTTTAAACACACTTGACAAAGCCGCAAAATCTAACCATTTAACTCACATCTAATTTTACATATTAATCAACACATTTTGGGAAGACCCAACCCCCATAAAACATGTAATGATATATCTAGATTGATATTAGGAATCTTTATGGATAAAAATAGCCATGAGTATATACGTATTATGTATCTATATACAGAGATCCGCTTCATCAAATCTATCAAGTCCTTGTCCTACCGGAAGCAGCTCCACCTCCACCGTTGCCACCACCACCACCACCACCACCTGTGGCCCCATACATATGGTTCTGCTGGTGGAGAAACTGATGAGGCTGGTGATACTGCAACCCACTAGCGTAGAATCCACCGCCATCGCCAACAGCGGCATCTCTCTGATGATCTCCTGCCTCGCCAGCGGTTTGTGGTCTCCCGAGACCAGTTCTCTCCCCTTCGATCTCCCTGAACCTCTGCAAGTAAACTTTCAAGGGCTCAACATAATCCTCGAACCCTAGAGTGGTCATAGCCCAGAGCAGGTCGTCGCCGTTGATGGTCTTCCTCTTCTCCTTCTGACACTTATCGGAAGCCTCTCCGGTGACGAAACTGATGAACTCGGATACACACTCCTGCATCGTCTCTTTGGCATCTTTGGAGATCTTGGCGTTAGCGGGTAAGGCCTTCTTCATGATGCGGCTCACGTTAGCGATCGGCAGGAACCTGTCCTGCTCTCTAGGGGACAAGGAGGAGGACTGTCCGTTCTGGTTGTTCCCGTTTTGCCCTCCCCCGGAATCTCTATCGGAATCCCCCATTCTGTAAAAGAAAATTAAAAAAAAAAAANAAAAAAAAAAAAGAAAAAGAAAAACAGATGGGAACTTTACTCCTTTTAATTTCTTAAATCATCATGGCTTCCACCATTAATTAGAGGTTCAGTGGTGTGTGTGGTTGACTTGATTCTCTCTAGAGAGAGAGTGTAAGTGAGGAGAGAGAAATCAGGGCTTTGTTAGTCGTGAAAACAGGGAAGATTCAAGTGTCGGCTGAGGATTGTATAGAGTATTGTGAAGAAGTCGCCGGAGTTTATATAAAAGCGAGGATGCACGACTCTGTTCACTTGACACGTGAACTCATACAAACCATCCATTTTCTGATAAGATTCTGACAACTGGATACGTACTCGACCGTTGGATTGGAATGAGAGATAAAACGCCCTTTAAACCTCTGCCACGTGTTGTGGACCGTTAATGGACCCCACCTACTTTTTGTCGCAAGGAGATACCAGCAGACGCGCAGAAGAGGAGAATGAGAGACACGCACCAAGAAGAATAGAGAAGAGAGCGCGTGGAAGACAAGGAGCGGAAAGGAAGGCGTTAGGGAGACAGGGAGGTAACTGCCACTCAACGACCAATCGGTCAATTGGGGTTGGATTAGGGAGTGGTGGGGTTCATTGCCACCGAACTGCATCGACCAATCAGATCAGACAGCTGTTGTACAATGCCCACATTTGACGGTCTTGATCTTCTCCTGTGGACCCCAAACATTGTCGCTTTTTACTTAGCCTGTTATTAAATTCTTTTAATCATAGTTAATATCCACCTATAGGCTCCAGCTGTTTTAATTAAACTCCTAATAACGTAATCAATGCGTTACCCGCCTAGAAACCTACTGGGCCCAGATAAATGAATCAATTCTCAGATCGAAAGGCCCATTTAAGGTGATGGACATGTTTTTTTCCTTAGCCTTCTTTTGGTCCATATTATTTTCCTTTCATTTCAACCAGAATTGTACTCATAGTGATTAATAATATTACGATATCTAAATTTTATAGAAAAATATATTTTATAAATTAAATATGCGATTAATAAAAATTAAATAAATAATTTTCTGTAAATTTATTTAATATAATAATATTTATTTTGAATAAAATAATAATTTTAGTTGCATATTGTATTTGAATCATGATTTTACCCGTTGTTTAACCCATTACTAGATTAAGACCCGGGTCATGCCCGAATTTTATTTTTATCATTGAAATTTTTAATAACTTTTAACTAATTAACTATATTTATTAGATTTTTATTTTTTAAATATTAACTTTTATAAAACAATTTAATTGATATTTTGAAAAAATTATTTTGGATTCAGAAAATTTAAAATTTGTAAAAATATTAGAGATAATTATATTATTTTAGACATTAAAATTTTAGTTAAACAGACAACATTTGAAATATTTTCTATTAAATATCATTTGGCAATAGGTTTAAGATATTATTTTTTTAAGAAAAAAAATTAGAAAAATTATGGACTTGACACATCACCTAAATCACTTCTATTTTAATATATAAGAGTATTTAAATCGAATCTTGTAAAATTATATAAATATCTTATATAACTATCTTTTATAGTTATTTAAACAAAAAAGATTTTATCAATTAAAAATTAAAATTTTAATAAAAAAACGAAATTATAAAAAAAGAAATATTTATTAAGAATTTATAAAGAAATATTTAATAAGAATATATTGTTTCGCAAGACGAATAAGAATATTCCATTAAAAAGGAAATAAGTATAAATATGTTTGGCAATAGGTTTAAGATATTAAATTTTTAAAATAAAAAAATTAGAAAAATTGTGGACTTGACACATCACATAAATCACTTCTCTTTTAATATATAAGAGGATTTAAAAATTGAATCTTGTAAAAACTATATCAATATCTTTTATAGTTATTTAAACAAAAAAGATTTTCTCAATTAAAAATAAAATTTTTAATAAAAAACGAAATTATAAAAAAAGAAATATTTATTAAGAATTTATAAGGAAATATTTAATAAGAATATATTGTTTGGCAACACAAATAAGAATATTCATTTAAAAAGGAATTAAGTATAAATATGTTTGGCAATAGGTTTAAGATATTAATTTTTTAAAATAAAAAAAAATAGAAAAATTGTGGACTTGACACATCACCTAAATCACTTCTTTTTTAATATATAAGAGGATTTAAAAATCTAATCTTGTAAAAAATATATAAATATTTTTTATCTATACTATTAAAACAGAATAAATCTACCACAAATAAGTCATAGTGGACCATTTCTTAGATTGATTTAATTTGAAATATATCTAACCAACAAACTAAGATATTAAATTTGATTATTAATATACCCATCGATTGTATTTGAATAAATATTAATCATAGAGATTCTTAAAGTTTGTTAGAATTTTCAAAAAGTTTATATTTCCTAATAATCTTTGACTAACAATATTATATTTTCTAATAATCCAACTCTTATACGTGGTTTTAATTATATTTTCTAACTAATTCCAACATTATCTTATATATTAATTGAGAACCCACTTAGCATATGTGTCATTCATAGAGTAAATTTTGGAAATATTATATTTAATTTTTCAGAATTTAAAATAAATAGCATAAAAAATCAAAGTATATTAGGAAATATAAACTCAATTTTCAAAATTTAAAATCATCATCATCTTATATATTAATTGAGAACTCACTTAGCTTATGTGCCATTCATAGAGTAAATTTAGGAAATATTATATTTAATTTTTTGGAATTCAAAATGTTCAAAATAGATTCCTATCAAATCTAAAATATCATAGTAAATTTAGGAAATATAATACTAAATCGCAATAACTAACCTAAACAAATTTTTTCTAGTTTTAAAATATTCAAATTTCTATCGAAATTAAGAAAATATTTTATTCAATTCTCGGATTTTAAAATATTCAAATAAATTTATATCAAGCCTAAAATGTTAGAGTAAATTTTGGAAAAATAATAATAAATTTTTGGAATAACTATTTGTATTAAAAATATTTAAAATAAAATAATATTATAATATGATATATAAAATTAATTTATATTGTTATTTTATAAACGTATAACTAAAATTATAATATTTAATCACGAGCATGGATTAGGTCAAAACCTAGTAGTTATTTAAACAAAAAAAAAGATTTTCACAATTAAAAATTAAAATTTTAATAAAAAACGAAATTATAAAAAAGAAATATTTATTAAGAATTTATAAAGAAATATTTAATAAGAATATAATGTTTGGCAACACGAATAAGAATATTCCATTAAAAAGAATTAAATATAAATATAAATATGTTTGGTAATAGATTTAAGATATTAAAATTTTATAATAAAAAAATTAGAAAAATTGTGGACTTGACACATCACCTAAATCACTTCTATTTTAATATATAAGAGGATTAATAAGAATATAATGTTTGGCAACACGAATAAGAATATTCCATTAAAAAGAATTAAATATAAATATGTTTGGTAATAGATTTAAGATATTAAATTTTTATGATAAAAAAATTAGAAAAATTGTGGACTTGACACATCACCTCAATCACTTCTCTTTTAATATATAAGAGGATTAATGATAAATTTTAAATGATATTTTGATAAAAGTTGCTTAAAAATACATTTCTAGCTAAAATATAAATCTATATTAATATAATTTGATTTACTATTATATTTATGAGATTTATATGTACAAAATTATGTATAAATGAAATTTCGAATGATATTTTATTATATTTGTCTTGGAAAAAAATTTCAAAATGAAACTTTATATATTTATTGGTTAATAAGATAATCTTTATTTGTTCTTATATTTTTTTTTAGATTTATATATATCTTGGAGAATAAATTTAAGTTTATATTTATTTAAAATTTATTGTACTTCTTTTAAGAAAATTTCGAAATTTATTTGAATTTATATAATTTCGAAAATATTAAAGTATTATTGTATTTGTTTTAGATTTATCTCCAATTCTCAATTTATATTATATTTATTTCAATTTTACACGAAGATTTTTAATTTATTCTTTAAATTGATTTTTTGAATGACATTAATATAATTTTCAAAGATATTAGCTTCTATTCATAAAAGTGATTCTAAAATAATATTATATATATATATATATGAATATAAAATTATGTGTAACATAATTATTATATACTAAAACTTATATTTAAATTATAGTATACTATGTATTGGATAAAAATAATGAAAATATCTTGTATTTTTTCATAGTAGATATTTGTTTACAAATGAAAACAAAATTGTATAATTAAAGATATACTAAATTATATTTCGATTTAGGTGTAGGTTAAAATGATGTAGAACATAATTATCATATATTAAAATTATTTTAAAATTATTTTAATTAAACTATATATTAGAAAAAATCTAAATTGAATATTCTGAAATTTAAAAAGAGAGATAAATTAGCTATCTTTTTGAAAAAATAAACAAATATTAAAATATTTGATTTTTTAAAAATTCGTTTTTTAAATTCATTTTAAATTTTAAAATATATTTAAAATTCGTTTTTAGATATTATTCTGTGAGAGAATATTTATTTTTCTATTAAAGTTTTATATATATTTCCAGTTTTACCCTTAATGAAAATTAGTTTTATACATATATTTCCAGTTTTATCCTTAATTAAAATTACATTGATTTTAAATTTTATCTTTAATAAATATTTTATTTTGTTTTTTCAATTATTTTTTTATAATAGCATATCATATTATATTTTAATGATTTAAAAGTTAGATATTTAAAAATGATTCTGAAATAATACTATAGAAATGTAAGAATTACACATCTCTATTTCGACTAACGCAATTTCTACTCGAATGAACTTTTTGGGTAAACATCAATTGAACTTATAAGCTTGACTAATGATGATTTACACTAATTCGTGTGGACCACTATCCGAGAATTTTCTATTAAATAGGTGTTGTTCGTTTGTTCATCTAGATGGTCCATCTGGATGAAGATACCAAATGATGTTCGTTTAGTATTTCTTAATGGCTCATCTAGATGGTCCATCTGGATGGACCATTTGGATGAGTTTTAAATTTAGGCAAAATTTAGAGATGCATCTAAATGAGTTTTGAAGATGCATCTAGATACATCTAAAAATTTATAATTTTTTGGAAAAACAAGTTTTGTGCCGGAAAATCAAGTTTTTTCGGAAAACCATGTTTTACGCCGGAAAATCACGTTTTGTTTAGGAAAATCACGTTTTGTCCTGAAAAATCTGTGTGTTTTCCCGGAAAAAGACGTTTTCCTGGAAAATCACATACTGTCCCGGAAAATCACGTTTTCTCCCGGAAAATCAAGTTTTATCACGGAAAATCACTTTTTATCCCGAAAAATCACGTTTTATCCCGAAAATCATATCTAAAACCATATAATCATATCTATTACCAAAATCATATCTAAAAATCATATAATCATGTTGGTTTGCTCAGTTGGAAGATGCATCCAGATGGTCCATCCAGATGATGCATCCAGATGATCCATTCAGATGGTCCATCTGGATGATGTTCGTTTTTTAGATGCATCTGGATAATGAATCTGGATGGATCATCTGAATGCATCTATGTTTGTTTGTACATTTGGAAGGTGCATCTGAATGCATGTTATTTTAATGAGATTTTTATGATTTAAATTATATTTATAAATTAAAAATTATCAAAATATCAATGTATAAATTAAAAAATTATCAAAATATCAATGTATAAGTTAAAAAATTATCAAAATATCAATTCATAAATTAAAAAAATTATCAAAATATCAATTTATAAATTTCCATTACTTATGAATAGTCATTAAATACAAAATATCAATTTATCAAAATATCAATTTCCCGAAAAACACAAAAAACCAAATTTTCACATAAAATACGGAAATCCCGTTTTTCTTGAAAACACACTAAAAATCACGATTTATCCTGGAAAATCAATTTCTTACAAAAAACACACTGAAAATCATGATTTTCTCAAAAAACAAGAAAAACCACGTTTTGTCTCTGAAAATCACGTTTTGTCTCGGAAAACCACGTTTTGTCACGAAAAATCACGATTTCCCCTAAAAATCACGTTTTTCCCAGGAAAATCACGTTTCCCCGAAATATCAAGATTTTTCCTGAAAAATCACATTTTCCGTGTTTTTCGGGAGAAAACATGATTTTCGAGGAGAAAACGTGATTTTCTGGGACAAAACATGATTTTCCGGGACAAAACGTATTTTTGGGATAAAACGTGATTATTCAAGAAAAATTTGTTGTTTTAGGATAAAACATAATTTTTCGGGACAAAACATGATTTTCCAAAATAAAACGTGATTTTCTGGGACAAAACGTTAATTTTCGTGATGAAATGTGATTTTCCGGGACAAAACGTGATTTTCGGAGACAAAACGTGATTTTCCAAGACAAAACGTTATTTTTCAGGGATTAAATGTGATTTTCAAGAAAAACGTGATTTTCTAGGATAAAACGTGATTTTCCGGGATAAAACGTGATTTTTTGGGAAAAACGTGATTTTCTAGGATAAAACGTGATTTTCTAGGATTAGACGTGATTTTCTAGGATTAGACGTGATTTTCTGGGACAAAAAGTGATTTTCCGGGACAAAACGTATTTTTGGTAAAAAACGTGATATTTTAAGAAAATCGTGATGTTTCGGGATAAAACATGATTTTTCGGGACAAAACGTTATTTTCCAAAATAAATCGTGATTTTCTAGGACAAAACGAGAATTTTCGGGATGAAAAGTGATTTTCAGGGACAAAACGTGATTTTCGGAGACAAAACGTGATTTTCCAAGACAAAACGTGATTTTCTGAGATAAAACGGGATTTTCCGAGACAAAACGTGATTTTTCTAGAATAAAACGTGGTTTTCAAGAAAAACGTGATTTTCAGGGATAAAACGTGATTTTCGGGATAAATCGTGATTTTCCCAAAATAACTTGATGTTTCGGGATAAAACGTAATTTTCAAAGTTAAAATATTATTTTCTAGGACAAAACGTGATTTTTTTTAGTAAAAACATGATTCTTGGGAGAAAAGTGATTTTTAAGGAAAAACGTGATTTTTTGGGACAAAACGTAAGTTTTTGAGATAAAACGTGATTTTTCGAGATGAAAAGTGATTTTCCGGAAAAACGTGATTTTTAGGATAAAACGTGATTTTCGAGGATAAAACGTAATTTTCCGAGATAAAACGTGTTAATCTGGAATAAAACCTGATTTTTAAGATAAAACGTATTTTTCTAAAAAAAATATTTTTTTGAGATGCATCCTCAAAACTCATTGATATGTTGTGTTTTTGATCGCTTTTCCCTCTAGTTTTCATTCGTTTTCATTCCGTTTTAGCTTGCATTTAGAGTTTTTTTAGGCCAAATTGCATTACATTTGCATTTATCATGTGTGAAACCAAAAAGAATCTACCAGGTATAAAGGAACTTCAAGCAAACCCGTTAATTTCAGAGGAAATGATAGAAATTTACAACGTCTGGATTGAAAATTTTGACACCGAGTCAGCTCGATTTGAGTACTTGCACGGAAAGTCCAGAAATTCTGAACCAGACCCAGAAGAAACTCTCAATAAGTTAGAAGATCCAGGAAGTTTCACTCTTCCCTGCACTCTGCATTCAGTCCCTTTCGAAAATTGCTTATGCGATTTGGGCGCAAGTGTAAACTTCATGTCTCACAACACGGCAACCGAACTCGGATACTCAACCTTCCAACCTTGTCTGTCTGAACTTGTCTTAGCCGACAGTTCTCTGATAAAGCCAGTCGGAATATTGCAAAACTTACCCGTCCAACTTCAGGGCGTCGAGATCCCAACCGACTTCGTGATTCTCCAGATGGAGAAAATACCTATGGACCCACTCGTCTTTGGACGACTATTTCTAGCCACTGCAGGGGTAGACATAAATGTCGGGAATGGAGTAGTCATGCTTAATATGGGATATCACGGTATCCAAACATACTATTCGATGAAAGATAAAGAAAATGAGTAGAATCGTGAGGAAGCACTCCAGTTGTGAATAGCAAGTAAGAGCAGCAGTTCAGGGCGTTGGACATTGAGGAATAAGCAGAATGAAGAGTCGTCCACAGAAAATCAGTATGAAGAGGAAGAGTCTGAAAAGGACACAGTTATGTGTGAATCAAAGCCGACAGAAGTTCAGCTGGATGAAGACTTACGTTGGCAGGAGAAGTATAACCGTCAAGTTGGGTACAGAAATATCATCCCCCACTACGATCAAAGATGTTATCACATTCCGATCCGCATCTTGGGAATCCCTGTGGATAAAGCCTTATGCGACATCAGTTCTACAGTAAATGTCATGACCAGAGAATTCTGCGAGGATCTCGAGGTGGAGTGTTTACCGTATGCAAACATGAATCTGATGAGTAATGAGGATGAATTAATCCAACCAGTTGGGATAGCCTACTGCGTACCTATACGAATTCAGGACACCTGGATAAACACTGACTTCTACGTTTTAGAGTCGTTGGCAGAAAGAAATGGCGATCTTGTCCTTGGAAAGGAATTTCTTCAGAATGCCGGCGGGCAGATAAACTTCGATAACTATGGTCTGATCTTTAAAAATGTTCAAAGAGAATATTACCATAAAGTTTATTTCCCCACTGGTACAGATGCAGAAGAATTGAAGGGTAAAGGAATTAAAATCTGGAACGGAGAGTTTGTCCAGAATTCTGAAGTCAGTTCTGAGAGATGCCAGCCAACACGGAACCAGTGATTGAAGGACCGATCAACGAAGCATAAGCCCATCTCACTACGTTGTTTAAAAAACTACTGAAGAAGAAAGGAATGGTTAACCCTCCTGAGGATGTGCTCCGTAATGAAACAGTGGACGAAGCGGTAGCGAGAGTAGTTGGACATATGCGTCAGCTAATGGCAGACACTTCCAGTGAAGAAACCGATACAGAAAGTGAAATAATTGCTCTGAATCCTATGATTGCTGATATCCCGGGACATATTTTGGCAGCCAGACAGATGGCATTAAAAGTTTTGATTTGGAAAAACAGGCTGAGTTGGATCGTATGAATATGGAAGATGTGCGAGCCCGTTTAACAATAATCGAGGCTTCGGTTAACCGCCGTTAGTCTCCAATGAAAACCCATCAAGCTCAGCGACGTTAAACAAGCTCACTTGGGAGAAGTCTCATGCGTATCCTTTTTTAAATATGCGTTTTTAAATTCCCTAAAAAGTTATTTATAGTTTGAGAAAATCACTAACAGGTCATTTTGAGATACAAGTTTTAGGGCTCGACGAAGGAACGAAGAAGAACAAAGAAGCGGGTCAACTTTTGGTCAACCCGAGAGGAATTTCGACCACCCCATGACCGATGGGCCAATATCGATCGGGGCATGACCGATATCGGTTTGCCTATGGACGATATTGAATCCATCAAAAACCCCCCATGCTCAATTTTTTTTCCAAACTATCATTTTCACTTCAATTTCTTCACTTTCTCTCAAAATTTTTAAAGAAAAAAACCATTTTCGAGTTTTCAAAATCCTTGTTTTTGCTCAAATCTTTCGGTTTTTGTTGCTAGATTATCAGGTTTCCTCTTTAGACTTTCTTTTTCAACCGTTTATTTCTCAATTCCAACATCTAAGGTATGAATCTCAAGCTCTCATTTTCGTGGTCACTATTCATCAAGAACAAAAATGTGGAATTTTGATGAAATTAGGTTGTGATTAGTGTTCCATTTGCTTAGAGAACCTTATATATGGTGTTCTTGATTGTTTCTATCTTTGATTGAGCCTTGAAATGAAGAAATTTTGGAACTTAGGGTTCTTGGAAATTTTCTAGAGATATTGGATTGAAATTAGTTTTAATTGAAATGGTTAGCATGTCTTGAGTTGAACTTAGGATTGGATTTTTGAGGAACCACCCGGATTTAATCGCATTAATTTTTTATGTTTTGTGGATTCTTGATTTTCTTGAAAAATTTTGTGGAAATTTTTGAAACTTGGATTATTGCATTTGGTTGGTTGACCGTTAACTCCCTTGATTTATTTTGCTGATCGATTTGCCTTGACAAAATTCATTGTGCGTTCTTATTGCAAAATTTTATAATTTCTGAGCTGACTATATTTTGAGTTTGACTATTGTAGATATTTCATGTCGAGCCCAAATATACCGGATCTGAATGAGATATAGGCAACATTGAGTGCAGATTTTCCATCTGCAGAACAACACGTTTTGCCCTGAGGCGACTGCGATAGGGAATGCACCTTCCGTCAAGAACGCTGAGGAAGAAATCGAGTTTAACATGGTATTCAAACCCAATGAATTTCCCCATTTATGGCCACCCGCAGATGGCACAAAGGACTCTAGCTTCTTTCCCCCGCCTTTGGACCCTGAAACCCCAGTCGGCCGCAACGTAGAACCCACCAGGCTTACACGCTACCATGCGCTTATGGAAAATAAATTCGTTGGGTTAGTCTTACCCGACGTTGCGATGCTGAAAGAGCTCGGCATTGAGGACAATGTCAGACAGATTATGAAAGCGATGGGTATAGACTCTCTGTTGGAGTTTCATCAACCAAGATTTAAGGAACATACTTGCGTTTTCCTTGCCTTGCTAGAGGTTCATTACCCTAAACATGACCTAGATGATGACTCACACGTAGGATATCTCAGTTTTACTGGTTGGGATGAAGTAGAGCATCGAGTCTCGTTCGACGATACCGCAGAGATTTTCAAGTTTCCGAAAGACGGAGTTAAGGACGCGAGTTCCCTATCAACGAGTTGCAACTTCTGTGGAGGACAAACGACTCTAAGGAATATAAAGCGGGCACTACGAAGGGTGCATTGATCAAACATCCCGCGGTTATGTATGTGCATAAGATCCTGTCCCACTCATTCACTGCTAGACGTGAGACTGGAGATGGAGGAGCTCAGTTTTCTTGGTCATGGATTAGCTCCTTTGATTCATGCCATTTGCGAGAACGATGGATTATTCCCGGATTTGGAATCCCAAAAATTCAGTCCTGTGAAGCTTCTTTTTCATCGGCTCATGATAGTTAAGAAAAGAGGATGGACTTCAAAAGATGCTACACCGAAGATCTTTGTCGGGAGTTTTGTGACTCCGATTCTGCGGTTTGCTAACATTCCTCTTCCTGAAGATAAACTCGGCACTAAGCCAATGCCCATGGACTATGACTATCTGAAACGAAGCGGATTCCTGGATGGGAGACTTAGGAGACGATCCATCTAGTCCTTCACATATGGTGAACAGAAGCGCCAAAACCTCCTTCCTAACACCGCGATCACCTCTCTCTCAACGCCGTCGAACCTAATGTTCAGCCACAACCACCACGATCTGCCGGATCCACTCTGCCCTGATTCAGGGATTGACGTTTTAGACGAGGAAAAACCTGGCAACCCATCTCTCACCGCTGAGTATTTCCGCGATCAATCTGCACTTGTATTTGGGACTGCTCGTTACTCAGCACCGCTCGCTCCTACCCCTCTTGTGTCGGGACCTACTCAAGATCTTTTTCTGGAGGCGCACCGGATCCGTAGAGAGAACCGCTTCCGGGACCGTACTGTTAGAAAGACGGCTTCCACTGTGAAGGGTATGAAGAAAGTGATTGATAAACTTCTTCGTCAGAATCAGAAGTGACAGCAATTGTTAAGGGATTAATCGGCTGTGTTGGGTCTAGTTCTGCTGCTCCGGACTGGAATGACTCAGATGAAGAGGTACTGGAGGGAAGCCGTGCAAGAAAAAGGCGTTGAACCAAGCACCCGCGCCGCAACATTCCGACTCCCCCGGTTCCTTCATTTGATAACGAGTCTCCATCATTCTCCACTGACGGAGAATTCAATCCCTCAACCAACATTTATTAAGGTTCGTTCCTTACACCTTTGTATATACTGCATTTAGATTTTATTTCTCTTATTTTAGGTTCCTTCCTTAGGCTTACATAGCGACTATGTAGTTTAAGTTTGAGGAGGGACCGCCTTAGTATTAATGTCGTTTTCTATTTTGTTTGAGTCTTGCACGCATTGTTAATAGTTATGTTGATTTTGAGAAAAAAGCAAAAAAATCAAAATCAAATTTTTTTTTGGAAAAACCAAAAAAGTTTTTGTTTTCATTCGGTTTTCAAAAAAGAGCTTTAACATCTTTACTCGCATTCATCGAGTCCATTCGTGTAGTTTTGAAAAGTCCTGAAGTTCTAAGTTCTTGATCCGAAAGTTTAAAAATCTAAGTCCTTGTATTTTGAAGTCTGCTAGCTTAGGATTGCGCTTTCATTATTATTCGAGTTTAATCCTGAACATTAATTAGTATGATCTTGACTGCACAACACATTCATGGTTTTCTTATTTCAAACGAGTTTTGGGCATTTCAGCCTATACACTTTTTTCCTGAACTCGGTCATTCTCCCTTTTAGAATGATTCCCCTCTCTCCCTTATATCCTAGCCTAAACACTAATGAAAGTTTTTGATTAATTTAGTGATTGCGGTTTTGCGAAAACTTGAGAGATTAAGAGCACTGATTGAGAACATCCAATGGGTAGTCTAGGATGTTAGGTCTGAGAGGAAAAGAAAAGAAAGCTTGGGAAGTCTAAAGTATCGTTTATCATACAATGGGTAGAACAAGTTAGAATTCTGAGAGAGTTTATTGAAAAAGAAAAAAGGAAGAAAAAGAAAGAGAAAGATGTGGGTGGGTAGAGAATAAAAAAAAAATCACCACAGAAAAATAAAGTAAAAAGGAATGTGGATTATGAAACCAAAGCGGTTTAGATAGACTCTAGTTTAAGGAAAGAAAAAAAATGCTCCAAGGGAAAGAAACAAAAAAATAATAATAGAAAGAAAACCTTCGAGTATAAAAAGAAAAGAGTCTAGAAAGAAAGAAAAATCCTTAATTCTCAGAAAGAAAGAAAAATGGTGAAGAAAGAAATTCAAAGAGAGTAGGATTGGGTAGGTTTAGAGTCTTGTTTAGGTGGTTCTGGATGCTCGATATTGGTCCCCTAAACGCTCTTTATCTTGCTTGGTTTTGCTCTAACCCTTTCACTCCACGAGAGAACCCTTGTTACAATCAACCTTCATGCCTTGAGGAACCTTCTCTTTCTTGCGTTGAAATCCCCGTTATACCGAACCGATTGAAACAGTTGTGCATGTCTTGATAATGTTTCATCCTCACCTGAATGAACGTAGGAAAACATGAATAAGTTTAGCTAGGTGAATCGCCTTGGCTTGGTAATAATAATAAATGGAAATTGAGCTTGAATGATAGGACGAGTATTTATGCATGATTGGAAACGCTCTCATTGGTTACTTTAGACTGTTAAGCTCTTGTCTTTCAAACCTCTTTCTCTTATTTAGGTTTTGTTTTGCTTGAGGGCAAGTAGAGTTTAAGTTTGGAGGAGTTGATATGCTCGGTTTTTATCTTTATTTTAGTTCCGTCTTTTCCTCGAGGTTGTGCATTTTCGGTTGTTCAAAGTCTTTTAGGATTGCATTTGTGTACATATTGCATTTCCAGGTGTTTAGAAGGACCGTGCAACATTCGGGATCGAAAAGGACTGAAACGAGCAAGAACGAGTCAACTCCAAAAGTCAACCATGACCAATATCGGCCACAAAGCAAGCAATATCGACCACTTCATGCCCATGGTCTCAATATCAACCACAATATCGGCCAAGGAGTGCCCCAGAAACCAATATCGACCACAGAGGAGACAGTATCGGCCATGAAGTGCTCCAGAATCCAGTATCGGCCACCATATCGGCCTCTTCATGGCCGATATCGGTCATTTCTCAAGCCAAAATCTGACGTTTTTACCCCTGAAGCCCTAGATTTCTCACCTACAAATACTCACCTTAAACCATCATTTGTGATGTGACGTTTTTTGGTTTTTAGAGAACGTTTTTATTGCAAGTTTTAGTCTAGTCTCTGTAGTTTTAGATCTGGTTATTTCTGTAAGGAACCTTGCCTTAATTTTAATGAATCAGGTCTTTGTTTATTATTTGCCTTGCTTAGTTATGATTTGTAATTAATTACCTTAGGGTGATTGATTAGGCTAGATTAAGGCATTGGATCTTTAGATTTGGTGTTCTGGGGTTTAGAACTACAAGTATTTTATGCGATAAGGTACTCTTAAGGCTTGATTGCAGTCCGGTCGGCTCAATCATGATCTAAAGAAAGCCTATAAACCCTAAACTGATTAGTTAGCTTTTAGTTTCTGCCTTTCACAGTTCTGAATGTTGTTCTTGATTGCCTTCGTATGTAGACGCGAGAGCACGGTAATGATGCATGTTAGGATAACATTTAGGATGGGTTATGGGAAAGTAACTGCTTCGGGATTCTGAAATCATGCAGACATGAGAGTGCGTTGTTAGAGTTACCCTGAGAGAGGCTCTTCATGCGAGAGTGGTTGAGTCCATTTTTAATTCCTTAACCCTAAAATAAGATCAAAACCAGAGCACCTAGATCTAGGATTCTTTGCCTGAAATCGATTTGCCTGATCAATTGCTTGCTTTCTCTTTTATTGAACTTCGCTATATTATGTTTTAATTTGCTTCCTGAATTCTCACCTGCTTTACTACAATTGAACGACAATTACTACAGAATTTTTAGTGATAGAGTTAAAATCCTGCTTAGACCTATGAAATATTGTGCGAGTTCTATTGTCTCTAGCAAACATCCCGATTTGGTTCGATATATACCCACCTTCTTTGTTTGCAAATAGTTTTATTTTCCTCTACTCTACTCATCTATAGTAGACGTAGTGGGAAATAAATCTGTTATCAAGATCTATAATGATGAGATGCGGTTCATGAGATTGGATATTGGTAGTATAGTGGAGATATTCTTCTTTGAGATATTGGAGACTCAGGAGCGCCTGATGCGCATTAAGGATACTAGGCCGCAAGTGACCGTTGGCAGTTGATAACGCCTCTGCTTAAGCATGCAGGAGTTGTCCTTGATGCAGAGAGTGTTGGACCACGCCATATGGATATCGCTCACCTCAGGAAGTGTCACTATCTTCTTGGGGTTTCTTTCTCAAGGAGCTTTGTCTACCAATTCATGGATGAGAGCGGCGAGTATAGGTTCATTCCACTGCCCCAACGCCGACTCACACATCTGAGTGACTCAGTCGACAACATCGCCTTTCTCATTACTCCGGCTGACCTGGTTGATCCTCCTCCTCGCCGACCCGCTGCCCGGTCCGCTCCTAGCACCTCTGCTGCTCCTCCACATAGCTCTCAACCTCCCGTGCAACTTGAGCCACTCTTTGATTATGAGGCGGATCCTCCGAGCCAGGTTTATGGTAGTGCTCGTTACTATACTGAGTCGTTGCCCGTTCCTTCAGAGCTAGGACAGATTAGAGACTTGGTTGTAGCGAACAACAAGAAGCTCCAGTGGATCAGGTATTTGGACACTATTGTGAGGTCAGTGGTGCAAGCAGTGAAGAAGGGCAAGAGCAAGGCCAAGAGGTTCAGGAAAATGGTGAAGAGCAAGTTTTTAACTTATGAGAAGAAGTTGGACCAGGTAGTTGGGTTGGTTGTAGAGAAGAAGCAGGACAGAGAAAGTGCTAGCGGGAGCAGACTAATCTACACCTATCTACACCTACACTAGGCATGGTACTTTTGAGCCTTTCTCTGATTCAGATGACACTCCGGCCAGAGCCTCCGCATTGGAGATGCGCCAGCGACGTCCTATCTCAGCTCCACCTCCTGCTATGTCCGACAACGAGTATCCCACCTTCGACTCTGACGACAAATATGATATGTCCGCATACTACATGTAGGTATTGTTCCCGCCTTTGTAAATAAGCATATTTCCCTTTTATTTTGTAGACTTTTATTATTTTCGGTTCTTTCTCTGAATATTGGATTACATCGAGATAGTGTCGTTTAAGTTTGGGGGAGGAACTCTCTTTTGGACTAATGTCGTTTTCTGTTTTGGCTTTCATTTTGCATCTTTATGTTTATGTTCTTATAAATTAAAAAAAAAACCAAAAAGATTTGTTTTGTTTTCATTTATCCGGTTTTCTCATATAGTTTGCATTACATTTGTAGATAGAATCGACTCGCATGTAGATTGCATTGCATTTGGTTTTTTTAAAAGAAAACCAAAGTGTTTAAAAGCCTCGGTCATCAATTTTAGCATAGTAGCCTCAAAACATCTCGAAGTCTATAGCCTTAGAATGCTTTTGCATTTAAAGTCTTTTGTGTCCATTTGCATTGCATTTGAATGTTTCAGGTGGAGAACAAGGTTTAGACGAGATTCGAGTCAAAAGGTGCAAAGACTGGAGACTTAGACAAATCCTCTACGAAGAAAAAATTCTTGTACGTGACCCCGACCAGATATCCCGGTCAACCTGACTGGGACCGTCCCTTAAATCCAAGCAGACTTATGCATCCTAGTGAGGATCCTGGTCAATCTAGACTGGGACAGATTATACGGATCAACAGACGAAGCCGTCCCGACGAAGCTACCCCGGTCACGCAGACCGGGACTCTCCCTCCAATCCAAACAGACGATGTTATCCCGGTGTGTGTCCCAGTCATTCTAGACTGGGAAAATTCTTACTGATCGACGTCCAAGACTCATCCTGGTGGATACATCCTGGTCTACCAGGCCGGGATCACTCTCTCTATCGACGGACAAAACCATTTTTCCCAGTCTCTTTTGTAATATATCCCGATTAATCTGACCGGGATAGTCTCTCGCGAAGGGTCCTTCTATAAATAGAAAGGAACCCTAAATTAGAAAGGATCTTAGTTTTTCTCTTCTTAACTTTTCTATTTTCATGTTTTGTAAGATTCTAAGTTTCTAATATTATTTGTACTAGTAATTTCATCTTCTTTTCATTATTTACTATGGTTTATGCTTTGGTAATTATTGTTGAAATGGTGATTAGTGAGTAGTTTACTTGCTAAGTGAATGGATTAGGTAGATTAGGGTGATTTAGTGCTTGTTCATACTATTTAGGTCTTGAAATCCATTTATCTTCACTTTGTTGTTGTGTTTAAAGCTAGAATCGAAGTAATTAATCAATTCTAGAGCTTAGGCATTTCTTGCCCGGAAGGTGTTCGATGAAATGTCCGAATGAAGAAATTTGGTGCTATTTGAAGCCTAACAAAGGGATTGTACTAGGATCATTAAGTAATTGCACGGACTAGAGTTTATTGCTTGTTGATTCATGCATTTAATCAAGGGATTGTACACTTGCATGTTTTGTCAAAGGGGTTTTCACCAAGGGATTGGGTTAATCTAAACCGGATAGTTCCTAGATTAAGGATAAGCATTTAGATGTTGTTATTGAGTAGTATGTGTAAGAACTAGATCACCTGAGTCGATAACCTTAGTCAATTCGCTTAGAATCATCTTTATATCTCTTTAAAATCGTTTTCGTTGACTTTCTAGTTTAATTGCATTACTTGTTATTCAATAGACTTGTTTGGTGACAAAAACAATCTCTATTTATTCACCTAAACTTAGTTATTCTATCTATAGAATTTGTGAGTAACCAAACCCCCGAATTATGGTTCGATACATTCCTGATACTTAGTAGTGATTAAAAACCCCTATACTACATTTGACTTAATAGATATTACTCTTCTCTTTAATTCAATAAGGAGAAGAGCAAAATATCTCTTATTAATGGCCTACCAAATATCGGTTGTCCATCCTTTTCTCTCTTCATCTTCAGCACGACGAAGTTCGTTGGTACTTCCACTCCTTTGAGCATAATTAGGAGATCCATGAGCATCTAATAGGTTTCCTTCGTGAGTTGCCTGCTAGTAAGGCATATATCATGCAAGGTTCAAAAGAAGGTTCCAGCAAGCATGCATCGAACTTCTCAACATATAGTGAGCAAGAAAGTAAGAAACTCCCTGGATCTGCTAGTTTAGCTAGATCTGATTTAGGCATGATTGGAGTTGTGTCTTCAGGAAAGTACTCCTTCATTTGTTCGAGGATCGCAATCTTTTTCAAAGCAGCATCCTTAATCAGTTGATTAACCCTTTGATCTACTAGTGAGGCTCGAATCTGAGGCACATGGTTCTGAAACTCATCCAAGTATTTCCTGAACTTTCTCTTTCTTAGCTTCCAAGAACTTCCTAGGGAATGGGAGTCTAGGAACATAGGTCGCAACAGGTTTGCATACCTTAGTTGTTTCTTCAGAAATTTTAGAAACTATCACGCCCCCCCCCCCCCCCCCCCCCCCCCCCCCNATGAGGACTTGAGTAGATATTGCATTCAAAAAATAGTGAGATGGCTTCTCACCCTTTCCTGGTAAGGTACTAGGCTGTCTCTTTGCTGATGCTGCAACTAGAGCTTCCTGATTATCCAATGTCTTCAAGTGAGAAGACATGGATTCTATTCTTTCGTTGATATCAATATACATGTTGTCAACCTTGCCATGGATCTCTCTTTTGAAGTTCAAGAAGTCATTTGCAGACCTCGTCTGACCCTCCAGCAATTGCTTGAGCATAGGAATCGTCTGATCTTCCACAGTGGCAGTAGTGTTATGAGCTTTGAAGCCAAGTGGGCGCGTGGTGTATTGCTGCTTTTGACCTGTGTTGTTCTGGAAGTTCCCTCGGTTCTGGTAGTTTTGCTGAGGTTGATAGCTCCTCTGAGCTGGGTAGATTTGATCATGTGGGTTTGCCACATTTGTGCTCCTATAGGATAGGTTCGGTTTGGGGTTGAAGTTTGTGTAGTTTTTATGGTACTAGTTGACATAACTAACTTCTTCTGTTTGATTATCTTCCTGAACCTCATCGACCTGACCAACCAAATTCACGTCTCTTCTTTGGCTAAGCATTATTATGTCAATCTTCTCGTTTATATTCTTCAACTCAGACCACAGACTGGTGTCTTTAGAGACATCGACCTTGTGTACACTTTAATCAAAGTCACCTCCACTTGTTGCATCATTCAAGGCCATATTTTCAATGAGCTGGGAACACTCTTCATAAGAGTTAATGTCTTATTAAACCTTTAGGAGCGATCGACACTTATTCTCATCTCTTAGCCTGAAGCTTTACGTCCCTTTTTGAGTTGAAGCCTAAGTTCTTGGAGCTTAGAAGCAGGGGCGGGCAGAAGCAACCTTAATTCTTTCGCACCAATTAGGTTTACGACGAAACCTAGAAATCGTCGGCAAATCCCTAGCCTTTTTCTTTCTTTTTTCCGCTCGACTCACGGATATGGAGCCTCGCCGAAGATGGCAGGGCAAAACCATAGAAAAATATTGCGGCAACGTAGACCTAAGTGGTCTTACCCTCTAGTTCAGACCTATGTGGAAAGTACACATTAGATCCACAGGATTGAAACCATGATGTAGCAATGAAACGATCCCAGGCTTCACCAAATGACTCATTGCCTTTTGCTTGAATGTAGCAATGCCAGCCCGAATCTGAGTAGTCCTTGATACAAAAAAGAAGTTTTGTAAGAAACCTTCTTGCATTCATCCCATGTATGGATCGAATCAGTCGACAGACCCTGCTCCCAGTCTTCTGCATATCTCTCCAAAGAAAAAGGGAACAAATGCAGCTTGAAAGCATCCTCAGAAACCCCATTGATCTTAAGTGTTTCACAGATCTTGTCAAAGTAGTTTAGATGTCGAATTGGGTCTTCCTTTGAAAGTCCATGGAATTGGTTTCCCATGATCTAGCCCATGATGTCACTCTTGATCTCGAAGTTGTTGGCAGCCATAGGTGGTGAACGAATTCCACTCATTTCAACATGTATACTCGGTTCAAAGGTCTTCCCGATAATCCTAGCAGCAAGCGCAAGCCTCTACTGGACAGGTGCAGGTGGTGGGGATTCGAACTCCTGATCCCTATTCACATTTTCAGTGTTGTTATGATTGTTGGCCATATTTTCTTCTTGTAGTCGGTTCTCTCTGTACAGTCTCTCTATTTCTCTTTGAATTATTTTGTTTGTGCGTTCCAAAGCAGTTATATCTTCGGGTATTGGTTGAAGATTATAATTGTTTTTTAATCTCGTGGTCATACACCTGCAAAAGAGAAACAAAAGACCGAACAGTCAGTAACTTGAAAAGTAAAATGCACTTAATCCCTAACAAACACAAAGGACTAATGGCTAAATTTTTTCTCCTGAAATGGCAATGGCGCCTATTGATAAACATGATTTTGACCAATTTAATCAATGCATTACAGTGGTGGTATGGTTGTCGAACCAACTCAAGAGGAATTAACGCACTAGAACTATAAAGTATTTTATTAGGGTTAAGTAGATTCAAGGAAATGTTTTGTCACTAAACAGTCCTAGCAAACTATAATGGTTACAAGATTCAAATGATAAAGATAACTCATGGATTAAGGAATTCAGAACAGGTAATCAACTTCGTGCTAAACGGTTTAATTCACTCAAGGCTTACCCTATGTCTAAGGATTTCAAATTCAGATCAGTTCACTCCCGTGAAAAAGATCCCTTTCCTAAGCATGCTACTACACAATCTCTTGGAAAGCAACATATTTAGAAAGCATTAAACTCAATCCTATGCAACAATCAGTCAATAACTTAAACAATCTCTTGGAAAGAATCGATTAACAATCTATTCAATTTGTTCAGGCACCTTATCAAACACCTCTCGGGTGATAATTACCTAGGATCTAGATTAAGTTAGCTAATCCTACTCTAGCATTAAGAACATGAATATATTGAGGACAATTGAACTATTAAACTATAAACCAATTTACCAATCCATTTAGCCTATTCCTAACTCTAATCCATAAGTTAAGAGAAACTACTCACAACACATGTTTAGAACACTTAAGGAGTTTTTAAACATGATTGAGAGTAGGAATTTAGAATAAGGTAAAAGAAAATAACAAGCAATCAACAAGAACACAAAGAATAAGAAAATAAGAGAAATGCAATAGAAAATCACCAAGTGTTTCTCACAAAGAGTTGTGGAGAAAACCTAAATCTAAAAATCAAAATCAATAAAAAACTAATGATAAAAACGTGTCTAGGGTTTTAGTTATTGGCTCCCTTATATATTTAGCCAATTTATATCTCAAAAAAAGAAATTGGACTAGAGAATACTTTGTCCCGTACTAAGTGCACCAGTCAAGACATCGACATGTACTGGCCAGTGTGAGTCTCCACCGGTCACACCACGTCTTCCCTCACGGCCGGTGTGATTTGGCCGGGACTAACACCGATCGGCTCCACCGGTGTTAACGCTGGTGTGGGTGCACCGGTGGCTCCGCCAGTGTGGGTTGGCCGGTGGCCCTTGTTCGGCTACTTCTTGGCTCCTTTGTCTCCTCTTTTACTTGGTTTCTGTTCGGTTCCTCGCCCTTGTCTCCTCCTCATCTAAAATGGGGAATGATGCACAATATGCAATCTAAGACTCTAAAATACAACATATTCTAATACAAAACAAATGAAAACGATTAGAAAAACCATCAAAATATACACATATCAATGTCTTAGTCTTACGTTCATCTGATTAGCATTAATTGATGCTCTATAATCATAGTCATCAAGTCTTCTAGATCTTAAACCTGGTTCGAGAAGAGTATCATGAGAAGCAAACTCAACAGGAGACTTAGGGTCACCAGCTGAGTTTTTTTGTTTTTCTCCCGAGAAGTGCTTCAAAATAATTTTCAAAAAATAAAAAGAAAAACACATTAAAAACTGCAAGTTATTGCCTGATACATTGTAACTAATAACTTTTCAGAGATCTAATGGCTTAATCGAGTGTATCAACCTAACATAAAGGGGATTTAGATTAGCAAACTAGACAACAAATTCGCAAGATTTCTTTCTAAGAAATGCCTCCAAATCTTCTCTTGCCTGGTTTTGACTCTTTCCGTTACAGACAAGCATAATAATATACTCCTGAAACGAAGTTGATTTATCAGTAAACACAAAATCACCTCAAAATCTTCACACGAGATCAAACATCTAACCTGAAATTTTTGCTCCAACGATTAATGTGTACAATGCAAATATACCGAGACTAGTATAAACAAAGTGGTTACATATACGTAATTCAGGGCTAAAATTGTATGGATTTTAGGTATATTAAAGCTAAGCATTTGTTTAATAATTAATTATTAATTGTTTGAGGATATGAATCGATTCTGGTTTCTAATTCCGGAATTTAGATTGTTTGAAAAAAAAGAGAAAGCCAAAGGACACAATTAATAAGACATTTAGGTGAGAAGGGCTTTTAGCTCAATCGGTAGTGTTGTGCTTGCGCCTTCTCACCAGGTGGGGCTTCGATTCCCCGTGGGAGCGTTGCTCCTCCTCTCATTATGGGAGTATTTGGCTATTGGGTCGGCCTGTTGTGCCCCAAACAAGTTGACAAAAAAAAAAATAAGACGTTTAGGTAAAAAAATATTCTTCTCAAAAAAACACGTCACGTGTTTTAATTGAAATTAATTTTATGGAGAATCCACTAGGCCTAGATTGATATAATAGGATTTTGCTTGTCACTAACAATCATATTCAAGATACTAACCGAATTTAACAAAGCATAAAAAGTCAACAGAAAAGTCAAACAAAGTCAATGTAGCATAGAAAGTCAGCAATATCGAACTAAATACAAAATCAATAATTAAAAGAAGCATATGGACTTGGGCGATCAAATAGGATAGTCAAATTCATGTTAATGATGCTTAATTTCAACAATTAGGTTTATTTTATGTATAGGAATTTCGATTTCAGAATAGTTCATTCTCATGATAAAAGTCTTTTTTCCTAATCATGATATATAAACAATCTCTTGAAAGAAATCATAACCAACAAGAAATTCATACAATTTCATGCAACAACACATCAACTCAAACACAACTCCTTGGAAAGAGTTGAAAAACATCCCAAATATTTGGTTTGTGAATTTCATCAAACATCTTCCGGGCATGAAATTCCCTAGGCTCATGGATAAGATGTTCAAGTGATAATAGGCTTTTAGCCTACTCCTTATTGTATTAAAGAGAGAACTAATACCACTATTATGATCAAATGTAGTATAGTGGTTTTGGATACAAGTATCCGGGGAAATATCGAACCAATCTCGGACTTTTGATTACAAGATAATAGTAATTGTTTTGTCACTAAACAAGTCTACTGGAACTAATAAATTACAACAAGAAAGAGAAGTCAACAAAACCGATTAAGAGGAAATACAAGGAGAAACTAAGCGGATGGATCAAGGTTATTGACTCGGGTGGTATACTTCTTACACAT